>JAVJAQ010006097.1:72500-142097 GCA_032362365.1 Zygogramma bicolorata | reverse complement strand
CAGAAGAAAACATGAAAAAAATTACAAGAAAAACACTCACTTTGAGGTGTCTTCGTAAATATAATATTTCATATCAAACTATTATACTTCCCACTATCTACATATAAAGAGGAACAGAGACCAGAAAAACAATAGAGCTCTCAATCTAGCAAATGGAACCTAACCAAATAAGTCATCACCAATTCAGCTTGTACTGAATTAACATTTTGAATGATATTTTCTGTGAATTGGTCCGTAACTCGTTTTGGAAGCTATACTTTGAATGAAGTCTCATTTTCTCCATCTATCAGTATTACTTGAATGGATTTACCATACCGTGTGGAGAGTAATACATTTTTTTCAATTTCATAATCCTTTTCGATAGCTAATGATGTTAAAGGTTTTTGTTCCATAGCTTCAGTCTGCTGAACTATGGCAGAATTGATCTTTCCAAGGTCGAATTTCAAATTATCCATTCTCAATGTATAGTGGGAGTATAATTTTAAAATATAAAATATGTTCACCTCTATGACGACAACGCTCACTTCTTGGGTGGATGGATTTTTGCTGGTGTAACCTTGAACCACAACTTTTACTCGTTGAGACAATCTGAACTGGCTGCAAATACAATCTTCCCAGCTTATATAGAAATTACTGAAGGAGTCAGGGTTTGAGTTTCAACACTCTCCACTTGCACACACGTTCGAGACCGGAAACCACAAATGAGAATTTTTAAGGTTATTTCTAGGTTAAAATTATTCTACGTGAATATAGTCTCTAAACTTTCCACAGTTTCGAAACAACTCGGAATTTGACATTGCACAAAGTCATTCGATATTGGGAATTCTTCAATGTCATCCAAGGGCAACGCTGTTCAAGCTAGACCACGCCAAAACTCAAGGGTATTCAAGGTCAAACTTGCATGCGCTTGGTAGTACACACATCAAAGGTCATTCAAGGTGACTCGTCATCAAGGTTATTCAAGGTCAAACTTGTATGCGCTTGGTAGTACACACACCAAAGGTCATTCAAGGTGACTCGTCATCAAGGTTATTCAGGGTCAAAGTGGTGGGGGGAGGTCTACTTCCGTCTTGAACCCCCTACCACCATCTCGATGAAAAACCTAATTCAGAGTTCGATGTGAATGATAGCCCTTCTCCTAGAACATTATCATGTTGCTTCTGCAATATGATGACACCTCACCCATACTCCAGAAATACACTGTTAAAATCCCATGTGATGCCTATGAAATAGAAGAAATCAATGCTGTTATACAAAAACACATTATGTTCAGATTATTTCACGACACGAAATCAAACGGGATCAACGCAGAGGACATTTTATTTCCACATGCCACATGATGGGATTAAGTCATGATATATTTCCACCAAATCAAGTACATGAATCATCACAGCCAATAAATATTACAGTAGTGAGACTCATCCGCTTGGATTGCAATATACTATCTTGTTATTATATAAACAATGAAGAATCCCACATTCTCTTTTCATTCGATATCGATGTTGAGGCTGGATACAATTTTACAAGGGAACCACAAAATATTATATATATGCCCGTCAGTCCAGAGGGTCGTCAGTTGATTCACAACATCACAGTGCGTATCTTAGATCAAAATGATGATCTCATCGATTGTGGAAGTGATGACGAGGTTTTCATTATTCTGCAAGTGAAGAAAATCGAATAATGGGTTCTCGTTATAATAGACAAAATCATCGAGAATCACATGTCCAGAACGATTTCATTACTGAAAAGGAACGCTCATCTAGAAAAAAGCTCATTCAACAAGTGTTTGTTAAACAGTTAGTACACCAAGCTCTGTCTGTGAAAGATCTCAAATTCTTAGAGTCGATTGGACTGAAAATAAGGAAATAACAATGGTGCTCGAAACAAACAATGAAAAGTTAAATATATTTGATGAACCAGTGCTCGATCATTCCCTCATAAGTTAACATGAGCACACGTATAAACCATACGGATCACCGTTGTTCAGGAATTGAGATGAAATTCGTATTGGTATCAATAATTACCACTGAAATGTTTGATGGGTTTCGCCGAACATCACACCAAAAGTGTATTGATGCCAAACTGATTTTAGTAATCGCTCGATCTTTCAAAAACTCATATATTGGGGAGATCGATGCTGTTATGGTAAATAACTGGAAACCAAGAGGTCCAGTGTTATTACACCAAAATGCGAATTTATAGTGGACTGTATTCAATTTCGGGAGAGTTTCATGTTCTCACCTTGGATAGACAAACAGGGAACATGGACTCCCGGTGATGGAGATGGGTTTGTATCCAATCCGGCCGGCTTGTATCCCAAATAACAGGAACCACTTTGACAATTGTAACACTGGTGGTCCAGAAGACTTGAGATGGCACTGTAATCCGTGCTAGGTGATATTAGGTTTGTTTTCAAAGAAAATGCGGGTAAACTATCGAAAGTGAAAAGTCGTAGTAATGACTTGTTGAATTGTTGAGTTCACAATGCGTACGTCTTGTCTGCTCATATATCACTTCGCGCTTGCGCACTGCCACGGTCCTGGTTTTAGGCGAACATGAAAAACTCTCTTATACGCGAAATGATTTCTGATACAGGGTGAGTCAATAATACGCAAGAATAAAAACTATAACTAATAATAATAATAATTGATGTGAATGATTAAGGTAAATTAAATATGAAAATGTGAGAAGTGGACGGAACAGATGCTGATTTGGAAATAAATAAAATCGAATATTTACCAAACCGGTGTCATATTTTTTATTACATATGCTTCATTCATTGGCAATGATGATGAGACCCTTTGCTCTGATACTTCCACCTCCTGTATAATGACATTATTGATTTTTTGTGAATCTACCGTTGAAACGGACATGATGGAATTGAATGAGAAATATAAACAGTTTTCAACAGAAAAACACACTCACACAATTACTAACTGCTGCAGATATGGCACTGAATAACTCACTTACAACAATTCCTAACTGTTGCAGATATCTGATTTCCATGATTCTATATGAAAATACCTAGTTCTCTTGCAATGGATAGCGAGTCACCCCATCACAATTCAGATGCGCAAACATCGCTAGTAGGCCTCTTTCCGACATCATAACCCCACCACTCCAAATCGATGAGCTCAGATGTGAGGTGAATTGAGTGTTCGTGTTTGTTGGTGAATCTTGGTTGATGTATGTATGTGCAGGCATGTGCACTTCATGCAAACTAGTTTGTGTGTATGTCCAAGTCTCCAACGTGTATGCAATCTATTCTTCATACTCATGGAGAATAGTTTTACCGTATATGCAAATTCCAATGTCATTACCCCCCACCCCCCTGCACTGCCACTCACTAACGATATGAGCTCACAGACGACATTGCTCATTAGTTGGTGGATCTTTGTGGTGTGAAGACATGTGCATTCTCTACAAGATTGTTTGTTTTTAGTACACATGAAGGATTATCTGCATTACCGTGCACGCCCCTCACCCATCTCAAGGTCAAAAGATATGAAGTCACACATATTCAATGTCCCAAACAAAATATTTCACATTTTCAGCTCTACTCCAGATATATAGTTCGAGGTCAAAACTATGCACCAGACATATCGTTCAATGTCAACCTTATTACACCACTTCCCATCAATTAGTTAATAATGACATCATAGTAGTGGGGGAATGCTTGGAACTGGCTCAATTCTCCTACTGATTCAAATACTGATGCATTTTATATCTGATAAAATATAAAACGTGCAAGGAAACATGAGCGAGAACATGAGAGAGAATGTGAGAGGAATAAAAAATTGCATAAACCATTTGAGGACGAAAAGGAACCAGATGATATGACATTTTATGAAACGTTAAATGGAATTTTCGATATTAGAAACTAAGTGGAAAAAAATGATAGAAAAATACATGACGTTAGGGTAGATTTGGAAAACACTTGTCAGGAAATGAATTGAGAATTGAAAAAAATCAATGAATAGATAGAATCACATTCGAGAAAAAAAAAAAAAAATCTATAATAATAATGAGCAACAATTCAAAACAACAAATACTGAAATAAGGTATATCAATACATGTCAAACCATACCGAGCAAAAATAAATTTGACGGGATTATAAAAAATTTACATCCGATCACTTCTATAAATATCGTTAAAAATTATACCACAAATATTTAAGGAATTGAAAGACACTATCAGGAAACATTTGGTCAATCAGCCTCGTGTATGGTGCAATAGCCAAGAGAAAACTATTCATAACTCCGAAGATCTTGAAAGGTTGTTCATAAGACAATATTGAGAAGAAACAAACAACTAATAATAAGAGAAAATCACAATCCGGCAAATTTGATGAAAATTGAAGTTATAATTATAACAATTATGCTATACAAATATTTGCTATTGCTCAGCATTCAGATCCAATAATGAAATAGGAGGAATTTGTACGAAATATTAGTAGGCACTTTGAAGAAGATATATTTGAAATTATTAATATACATGAAATAAAAACACTCGATAGACTCAGCAAATACTCACTAGAACGTATTTCAACACAGAAACAATTTATCAAACAGAAATAATTCCTGGTAAGTAACTCCACGTTGGGCATAATGCCGATTTTTAATTAGTTTGGATGCTCCTTCAATTTCCTCATCAATCATCTCAATTCACCCCTCCTTTGTAGATTGTGCACAAATTCCCCTTGGATTCGGCCGAAAAGTCCGATGACTGCTGTACACTTTTGGCAATGGTAGTTGAAGCTGCTGTTGTCCATGCTAGCCTGTTGCCATGTATTCATACGGGTCCCAGTGTACTGGTGGTGAGGTCATGTATTGTGGTGTCTCTGAGCATGTAACAAGATAAAAAAGCAGTCGATCTTCATTTGAGTACATATATTGGCATATTTATAATGAAAACAATATCAATAAATGAAAATAAGGATTACTAAAGGACCACAAAGGAAAGGGCTTCGTTTAATATGTACCATTGGTAGATATGAGTGTTTTTCTGAATCATTCATTTGATTTCGATCATTTATTACTAACATTATTATAAAAATCAATATTATAGGACCTATTAAATACTCATTGATGATGGGTAATGACAATTAGAGCTTATTTTCTTCAGTTGGACTTCTCTTCATTATTCAAGAGAAGATTCTCGAAACATTGGTCTGTACTCAATACCGGTTTTACTTTGAGGGCACTCGGGGCTCGTGCCCAGGACCCCCATCCTCAGGAAGTCCCGAAGGACCGACAGTTTCTGTCACGTTTGATATCAAAATATTATGATCGGGCGCATTACCCTTTTCTTGTTGCACGAACTTCGATCATTTTCAGATTAATTCAAATCAATACATTTATATGAATAATTTGAGTGATCAGATCATCATTATAACTCATAATTTGAGTTTATAATTCTAACGTCCATTTTCAAGTTACAAGTTTGATTTTTATTCGGTTATTTGAAAGTTCACAAAATATAACTAATGTTTCTGAACGCATCCTTTCTAGTTCATTGAGCACACCATCCAGCGATCATCCATGCAAATCACTCCAATGCCAAAGTCATGCCGCCATAATTAGGGCCGGTTTTATCATCCTCTTGTCAAGTGATTGTTAAAGTGACTACTAGTCGACGTCGACTACTAGTTGAAATTCGTAGCTAGTAACTAGTAACTAGTTTTTTTGCAAACCTTAGACAATTTGACATATTTTTGACAATAACTGTTTTTTTTCGTTTCGTGAGTTTCATTGGAAAAGTGATTCGGTTTGTGAGAATGGCTTCGAAAAAAAATTCTGATAACGTTAAATTGAAAAAAGAACGGGGTAAAATTTCTTGCAGAAAGAAGTTGATTGCCTGTTGCATTGAGTAGAAAAACATGCTGCAATCATTGAAAATGAGGTATCAGATGCCGTAACTTGGAAAGAAAAAGAAGAGACATGGAAGAAGTTGACCAGCGAATTCAATTCCTTTGGAATTGGGGTTCCTCAAACGTTCACCCAACCTCAAAACAAATATAGCCTCATGAAAATAAATGCTCGGCAAGAATTCGCCGTAGAAAAAAAAAAAAGTGGTTGGAACAGGTGGAGGTGACTATAAACCCTCCACCATTTCGAATATTTCGCTTCGCATAAATAGAATTTATAATAATTCGATAAGAGGAGATTCCAATCTTGCCGATTGTGATGCTTCAGAAGGTAATCAGTTACTTATTCTTTTCGTGGAAGTTCCACACATCTATCAATACTATTTGGGATGTGTAGATAACTGTTAGTACGTAACCTGCAAATCTTCTCAGATCCACCCCAGTTACTAGATCTACTAGAAGCTCAAGAATATGCCATACATGACGACAATAATGTGATAGAGGAGAACACTGAAGTAGGACAAATTGTTCGGAAATTATATGTGGAGACCTCATTGTCCATGACATTAAAAGAGACGCTAATTTTGGTGTTTCGATTGAAACTGGAGTTCTCTAGGTATAACTTTAAATTAATCAAAAAATATTTCGATTGTTTCAGGTCCAGAACTCAGATCATTTGTATGGCGCTAAAGACAGAGAATCAGGTGGGGATCAGTGTGATCAAAGTACCCACGATGATTGGTCCAGTTATACACCGTCCATGCTGAGAACTCAAAAGGATCCATCTTTGCAAATGAAAAACAATCAGCAATGTGAGTATAAACTAACATCAGCGAATCTTTTTTAGTTCCTGAATGTGACAATACCACCTCTTCGAACTATAGCAGTGTTTTGACAAAAAATTACTGACCACCTACTTCGAGCAGCTTATACAAACCTGAAGTTATACATATTAACACTCTCTTCCTTAGGTTGAATGTTTGAACTACTTGTTGCCTATTTTATCATTCTAATATCCCGAGATGATGCATTCCTTGTTTGTGTTGATATGATTGTATTTCTATTATAAAAATACTGTATCTTGGGATCTAAATAAATGAATTCAGGGATTTTCTTGTTCATTCAGACTCCGAGGTTCAAACACAATCGATGGGGCAGATGAGGGAGGAACACGAATGGAGAAAAAAAAATCTGCTGAAGAGCATAATTTTAAAATGCAGAAGCTTGCTAGTGTTAGTAAATTCGATGGCAATATATCAAAACCTTTTCCAGAAATAAATTCTCTGCAGAATATAAATATGGAAAAAATAAAAGCAGATGTACGTTGTTTGAAGAACCCACAACCTATCAAAACAGTTTTATTGAATATGTCTAATTTTAAACCAATATGAAATGTGATGTTGAAAATGAAATTACTTATTTATTTTGTTTGCTTTTAGACTCAAATCAATCAAACATTCATTGAAATTTCATTTCACAATCACATAAGATAAAAAACATACCATCCTAAAATACTGGCCAAACAAACATAAAAAAGTCTATATATATATTGTTATAAATTTCAATCAACAACACGATAATGGTAACAAGTTATAATAATCAAACCACAAAGTAACAACACAAACAATTTATGAAAGAAACACTTCGGCAGCTGTGCGCGGTACGGTTAGCAGCAAGAGAATAAATCAGTTGGCTATCCGTCTGCGGTCGGCAAGTGTTGATTGGCAAAGCCTGATGTTCCGGCTCAGGATACACAATTACCAACACGGCCAATCCTGACATTAGCGTCGCTCTCGACGCTCTTGAAAAAAATTACCATCATCATCAGCATTCGGTGTAATTGCTGGCGATAAATCTCCATCCCTAAAATTGAACAACACATCAGTTTGTGTACACAACTTGGTCAAAATTAATAGGAGACATTTAATCAAGCAACAACCATTAAAAAAATTTAACACATGTTGCACATTCCTATTTTCAACGCACTAGCGCCCTAAAATAAAGAATGTGAAGTGTCAAAATCTTCAACATGTAAACACTTCAAGATTTTATAGGTCAACATCCACATAATGTGTAGGATACATGCCATTAACGGTTCAACATACCAGCGTACAGAATTGCAACGCTTCAAAAACAATTGCAAAACGAACAAGCTCAAAAGATTTCAACATCTGAGTGTAGAGCATACAGGCTCTCAATACCTCAGAAAAAAAATGCAAAGAGTACGAGCTTTCAACATTTCAACTTCCAAGTGTAAAGCGTACAAGCTTTTAACACTTCAAAAACGAATGCAAAGCGTACAAGCTTTCAACATCCAAATGTAAAGCGTACGAGCTTTCAACATTTCAACATTCAAGTTTAAAGCGTACAAGCTTTTAACACTTCAAACACGAATGCAAAGCGTACAAGCTTTCAACATCCAAATGTAAAGCGTACGAGCTTTCAACATTTCAACATCCAAGTTTAAAGCGTACAAGCTTTTAACACTTCAAAAACGTATGAAAATCGTACAAGCTCTCAACATCCGAATGTAAAGCGTACAAGCTTTCAAAATTTCTACATCCAAGTGTTGAGCGTAGAAGTTTTTAACACTGTCGAAGCGAATGCAAAGCGTACAAGCTTTTAATATCCAAATGTAAAGCGTACAAGCTTTCAACACTGCAAGAACTAATGCAAAGCGTACAAGCTTTCAACATTTCAACATCCAAGAGTAAAGTGTACAAGCTTTTAACACTTCCAAAGCGAATGCAAAGCGTACAAGCTTTTAACATCAAAATGTGAAGCGTACAAACTTTCAACACTGCAAAAACGAATGGAAAGCGTACAAGCTCTCAACATCCGAATGTAAAGCGTACAAGCTTTCAAAATTTCTACATCCAAGTGTTAAGCGTACAAGCTTTTTACACTTCCAAAGCGAATGCAAAGCGTACAACTTTTAACATCCGAATGTAAAGCGTCCAAGCTTTCAACATTCCAACATCTAAGAGTAAAGTGTACAAGCTTTCAACACTCCCAAAGCGAATGCAAAGCGTACAAGCTTTTAACATCAAAATGTGAAGCGTACAAACTTTCAACACTGCAAAAACTAATGCAAATCGTACAAGCTTTTAACATTTCGACATCCAAGTTGTAAGGGGTACAAGCTTTCAACACTAAAAAAAAACAAATGCAACATGTACAAAGTTTACAACATTGAACTGTAGAGCGTACAAGTTTTCAATAGGAGTTAACATACATAAAGTTTTAATTTCGTATAAATACATAACTTACGTTTCTTCAGATTCCATAATGTCCAGGAATTTTGCCATATCAATTGAGAGGGACCAGTCAGTAGGCCAGTCTCAGTTGTTCTTTAGCTGCTTTTGTTATCAACTGCATGCCGACTCTGCGTATTTCATATCGACCTTTCGGAGTGATGCTAATAATTCCGTATGGGCCTTGGTGCTCGTATTTAAATTTTTCCTCGTGCATTGTTTCATCTCGATGCATAAGGACAAAATCTCCAACTTTTAAATTTTCATGGTTGCGGCGTTTTTTGTTGACATCGAGTACTTTGTTTGTGGCTGATCGAAGGTTATTTTTTATTCTACTGCGATCTATGTCCAAACTTCGATTGGGTTTCAGGTCTTTACCTAAATAAGAGAGTGAACTTTGTATCAGTTGGACGCAGTACTTCGTGAAAGAGTCTATCAGCACAAGAACATGTTTGAACCCTTCTTTAGTAGTTTCCAGTGATCCTAGACAGTCGGCGTGAAGAACTTTCATTGGCTGGTCGGGTTTTTCAATATTTGTAATAAATCCCTGTAATTTACCTGATCGAGTTTTCTTTACTGCACAAACAAGGCAATGTTTTATATAATTCTTGACAAACTGCCGTAAGCGAGAAAACAAAAAATGTCTCTTGGTGGTTTCGATGGTTTTATCGATTCCTACGTGGCACTGTTCATCATGGAATATTCTCAATAATCCTAATCGGCTTTGTCGGGGTACAAATGGTTTCGAAGTTGATATTCCTTCCGGTGTTTTGAAAACATAATTAAGAATTCCTTTCTTTACAGTGTAGCGAGATTTATCCAAATGACCATCTGTGGCATCATTGATAATTTTTTTAATTTCGGCGTCACCTCTCTGTTCCACATGAAGCCAGTTCTCATGTGCTTCCAAGCGTTGGACAACCACTGGATTCCTACTCAAAAAATCAACGTGTGGCATCGAGCTACCTTTACAATATGTGATATTGAAATTGAAGTCCTGCATGTAGGCCCACCAACGGGCTATTCGGGGTAAAATGTCCTCTTTTGTTGAGGTTGATTTGATAGCATTGCAGTCAGTTACCAACTTGAATTCAATTCCCAGTGAATATATACGTAAATGCTTTGGAGAAGCAACTACTGCCAACGTCTTCAATTCGTAAGAATTATACTTTTCTTCGATTTTTGTAGTTCTTTTGCTAAAGTATCCAATAATTCTAATATTTCCTTCCAATTTCTGCAATAAGACTCCCCCATATCCGATACAGCTAGCATCTGTATGGAGTTCTGTAGGTAATTCTGGGTCGAATACATTCAATAAGGGTCTCGATGTTAATTTTTCGAAGATGTAATTTCTCGCAGTATCCTGTTCTTCGCCCCAGACGAAGGGTTCGTTGGCACGTGTGAGCTTTGTGATGCAAGCAGTGCGACATGCAAATTCAGGAATGAATTTGCGAAAGTGTCCAGCCAAGCCCATCAACTGACGAACTTGATTTACAGAGGTAGGTATGGGTGATTTAAGAAGAGCATCCACCTTTCGTGTTCCTGATATTACGCGGCCAAGGTACTCAATCTGATCTTGGAAGAAATGGCATTTCTTCAAATTCAAAGGAAATCCAGCTTTTCGTAAAGCAATTAGGACAGTTTCAAGCGCCTGCAAGTTTTCTTCGAATGTTTCTGAGGGTAACAAAACGTCGTCCATATATACCAGTGCAATTGTATTTATAAGTTCAGTCAGCGCTTTATTTATGGCCCTTTGAAAAACTGCTGGAGCGTTTGCCAGGCCGGAAGGCATTCGTAGATATTCGAAGTGGCCATCGGGTGTAACGAAGGCGGTTTTGTGAACAGATTCTGAATCAATCGGTATTTGGTGGAATCCAGACGACATATTCAAGGTTGTGAATATTCTTCCTTTTCCAAGTCTGTCCAGTTGGTCATCAACCAATGGTAACGGATATCGATCTTTGATTGTATGGGAGTTCAACTCCCCATAATCATTACACATCCTTAATGACCCATCTCATTTTTCAACCAAAATAATTGGGCTGGCGAACGGTGATTCACTATCCTGCATTATTTTGTAAAACCATGAGATCGTCAATGATATTTTCTACGGTTTTTCTCTCGTCTATAGACAGACGATCGGGGTTTCTGTTCACTACGAAATCATCACGTAATTTTGTGGACATAGTAGCAATATTTTCAGGGGGAACTGCATTTCCAGAGGAATATATGTCAGGAAAACGTGAAAGCAGATTCATAAGCTCAGTTTTATATTTTTCCGGGCAATCAATGATATCTGTGGAACTTTGTAGTGCACATATGTAGCGTGAAAACTAACTTTTCAGCTACCGATAATTCTAAAAATCCACCCTACCAATTATCTTTCAAGTATTCATATTCTAAAAACAACAGTGTAGTAAACATTTCATTCATTCTCAAATAAAACTATTAAATGGGCTTCACCTCGTCTAAATGAATTTCCTTTCAAAGTGTTTCAGTCAAAAAAGTGAGTTTTCAATATTTAAAAAGTAAGGTTATTGGTTTGATAAATTCAAATAGTAAATAGTAAAGTCCTCAAAAGTAGAGGAATATAATTTTCAACGATTGCTGGCAGTGTGATATATAATCTCAAAAAATGTGTCACTGTTACTTGGGATTCTCTCGCATAGATGTCCTCCTTTAAATTTCAAATTTCGTTTAAGTTGTGACCAAGAGTTCTGTGCTCACATACAAAGCTGCATGTGTCTACCACAACGCTCTCGAAGAAGTGAGAGAAAGCTTTCAGATCCTATGTTCCAAGGGCCTACTGTAAATTGTTCTCTTTTCACGTTCTAAGCATAACACAAATTCTATCATATTCGAAATTCGAATAACCCAACTCTGGTGGTTAAGGAAATTGGTAACCTTCCCGCGTAGATTCAAATGACCGGATGTTTAACTTTGACGGGTGATTGTCACTATTTCATTTCATGTTTCTGCGTCGAAGCGACTTTGGCGTCTGTAATTTTTTTGTTATGGCTTCATTAATCGGACAGGAAGTCCTTTTTTCTAACAGAGCGTCTGTAAATTTCGGCACGATGGCAAGTCTCCGAGGTAGAGATTTCTTTTCATTCCTGCGTTGGTTATTTAGTGTGAAGGCCATCCTTTTAGGAGGTGAGTTCACTTTCAGTCAAATGTTTCCATTTTTCAAACCCTTTTATTTTCTATCCAATAGATTTGAGGGCCTTTTTCTTGGGGGTCACGCTTTTCTCGTGGTTTTCGGCCATTTTCTGGTGCTCGACCTTACTCTGGCTTGAACCCATTTTGCGGCCTATGAACTTTAATGTTGAGGGTTATCCTAGCCCAACGAGTTCTCGTGAAGATTCCAGCCGTTTTGGAACCAAGTTTTGCTTTCTGGGAAGAATACTCGCCCATGTTTGGAACGCCACCCCTAGGAGCTTCATTTCCGGCACCTGTTTTCTCCAAGGCGCTACCCAACTGTGCTGTAAACCTGTACCACTGTCCAGGTCATCTCTTTTTCGAGGAGCCCAATCCTTCTGGGCTCATCAGCACTCAGGACACAAGGGCTGTGTTCCAGGTCCCCACGTTTCCAGGCTGTGAACCCGTACCGCTGTCCAGGTCATCTCCCTTTCGAGGAGCATCATCCTTCTGGGCTCATCAACTCTCAGGACACAAGAGCTGTGTTCCAGGTCCCCACGTTTCCAGGCAGGCAACGTTTCAACACCGAAGTAGTGACCGAACTCCCATCCACCTCACAAAGGTATCTTAGATAGTCACCAAGTCAGGTAGTAACCAGAGACTCAATTTGTTAAATAAATTTTGAACTCAAGTATTCATAGTTGAAAGGAATAGTGAGGGTAGTTTCATGATAATCTCAGAGGAGGTATCAAATTTATTATGTGCACTTACTATAGTACTATAGTGGGGGGTATTTTATTCGCATATGTGTCAGCAATTATTGGGTGCCTACCTCACGATTTGAATCGCAATATTTGAATGTTATACCAAATCATATATGGACGGTTTTCATATATACTTTTATATCAAATCATATAAGAGGATCTCTGTTACCACTGTGTTTTTGACAACTAAATTTTCATTCGTGAAATCCAAGCAAAATAAACATCATTTGAGTCGACAAGTTTTTTTTTATTAATATATTTCATATGAAACAACTTGTTATATTTCTTAGTTTCCTTCTGAAACAAACTAAGTGGCGCTCACCCGGCCACTCAGTAAAATCCTAACTCAAGCCATCTGTTCTACTGACAAAGAGCTGCCGGTGCAGTTTGCGTTGCCTATCCACAAGGGAGTGCGACACAAATTTGACGCCCATGTGTGGGGCTCGATTTCACTGAGTGAATACATACTTGTGGACTTGGAAAATGTTTAATTTTTTGTATTGAAATTCAAAAAAAAAAAATTCATTTTGTTGCATTGAAATTCGGGTTTTCTGCTTGCATTCTATTTAGATATCGTGGAGGTGCAGAAAGGGATTTTTGTTCAAGCGACAATTTTTTTCTGAGGCTGTCTTGCAAAAAAGAGTGAGTTCTTTCACTTCGTTCAAGTGTTTTTATAATCAATATCAATGAAATATATTTTATCCCTGAAATTTCTTTGAATATAAATTGATGAAAATATTTCACATTGCAAGTACCTGAAAATTTCATTCTTATGGATATATAGATACAATCTGAATCTACTGTGTATAGGATTTCCCGTCAAAACCAGATATATATAAATATATCGATCGATCTGTTGTTGCTATTTGTGTTTTGGATTGTTTGAAAAATGGCTTTCAGACCTAATCACTTGTTAATTGATGAACTGAATTACGAGCTAAAAATCAGGGGCATCATAACTGACAGAAATGCCAATGAGAAAAGAAGTATTCTAGCTAAAGCTATTGTTAAGGGGAAGGGACAATGAGGAACCGGAATTAAAAAAATGTTCCCTTTTTTTTTATTTCATCTGATAGAGCATGAAAATCTGTTCACAAAAATGCCCTTCTGACCTCGATCCTTCCACTATTTTTTTTTAAACCTCTACTATGTAACGAAAAATATCAAATGCTGACGTCAACACTTTCATTCATAAATACAACCATATGAAGTTGGGTTTTGGTAAGCCACACCCCTCCTATTTAATGAATGAATATCTTAGAGGAATTTCATTTTTACAAGTTGCAGGAACTTATTACTGTTGACTTGACAGTGTTGACATTCTTTCGCAACTTTTCATGTTATTTCGCGCTTCAACGGAAAATTTCCCGAAATTATGGCTTCGAAGAGTGATTTTGTGAAGTTTTGTTTGGTAACTGAGTGCAAGAACAACTCTAAAGTTTCCGCAAATAAGTACTTTTTTCTGTTGCCGTTCGATTCATCGAGGAGGAATGCCTGGTTAACTGCTTCGAATGGGTGTGATAGGGTTTCTAAAAAAGTTAGGGCCTACGTTTGCGAGGATCATTTCAACGTAAGTAACTGAAAATTGTGATTCGGTTTAGGAATTGATCGTATAAAATACTCTTAAAATGATTGCTTGTTTCTGTAACAATACCTAAAAATTAATCCAAATTATAACTAGAGTTCAAAACTAGCCATCCACAAACACTTTCGTGTAGTTGTAACTACTACCTACTATAAGAAATAATAATGAATATTGACTCCAAGAAAGTGTTCATTGAATTGATATTTATTATAGAATTTGGCTAGGCTTGGCTTTAAGGTATTGTAGCAAGATCACACCCGAAATCACATACCTTTTTTTAGTTGGAAGAAGATGCAGAGAATTTTTTGAAAGTGGAATTGATGAATGATACACCTAGATTGAAGAAGGATGTTGTGCCAAGTATATCTGTGTCTGGTCCGGGTGAGAATGGAGTCGAAATGAAACGAAAACAACCAGCTGAGGTGAGTGAAAAAATTCAGCTTGAATTCATATTCTGGCCCATTGATCTGTTTCGAAAAAAACAATGACTGAGTAATATGTATTTGTAAGTACCCAACAAATTCCAATAATAGTGCTGCTTATGCTATTTCATAGCTTTTCTGTTTAGAAGTACTTTTGTGTATTATATTCATTATAGTGGCTCGTTTATTCCTTTTCTAATGAAATTCAAGTTTAATTTCACATACTCATGACTCAATGGAGTTTTTATCGATGAAATGTATCATCATTTGGATGTAATCTAACAGAGCCATTGGAATAACTACAAATAAAAACATATATTGTAAGAGTAGAATAAATACAGACAAAAGATTACCACCAGCTTGTGGTTATTGGAGGTGTATGTGTTACCGTTTATTCGTTGTTGCATATAATTCAGATTAATTGCATTTAATGTTGTTTCTTTCTCTCAAAGCAAGGGTGGCTGACTCATTTTCTCTTCTCTTTTGGAAATATACTCATGACTCGCCGGATTCTTTATATCGGTACATTATTGGAGAACACTCAATTGAGATCAACAAACATTTCAGGTGAACAAGGACCATCTTGAGCAACCTGTGCCAGCTAAATGTGAAAGAGGTCCAAAGAGCAATGATGTGCATAGTCAAAAACTATCCAGTTCCACCTACTCTGCAAGCAGTATTGATACAAGATCAGCAACATATAAAGATTATGACTATGACCCTGATTCTTCCGATTCTGCTTGTGGTGATATCCACAATTTTCTACAACATACTCTAATAAGGATAGAAACAAATCCCAAAATATTTTTAGGTTTGCCTTTGGAAAGTTACTTTCTGATAAAAATGTTCTCCAATTCAGTATCTACGAGTACCGTCAATATTTTAATAACTTTGAAAAAGATAAGACTTGATTATGCATTCAAATTATTAGGTATACATTTTGGGATGACAGATAATGGGAAAATATTTAGGAAGACAGTAATTAAACTAGCTCAAGTACTTCAGGAACTAATTGTTTGGCCAGATTCCAAAAAAATTAAACTTCATTAATTTACCAATTTCTTTCAGAGCTAGATATGGAAAAGTTGTTTCAATTATTGATTGTTTAGAAATCGAAATTGAGAAGCCTTCTAATCCAGTCCATCAGGCACTTACCTGGTCCAAATATGAGCATTGCAATACAATAAAATATCTTATTTCATGTACTCCTGATGGATTGGTCAGTTTCATTTCAAATGGATTTGGTGGGAGAGCAACCGATGTTGATATTGTTGAAAATTGTGGATATCTGGAAAAATTAACACCTGGTATGGAAATTATGGCAGACAGAGGGTTCAAGAACTTGTCATCGCTGCTGACAGAAAGGAGATGTGCCTTGATAAGACCTTCAGTTTTAAGTTCAACTCCAAGCTCACCTGCAGAAGTGAGGGAATCCAAGAGAATAGCTGCTTTGAGAATAGATGTCGAAAGAGTTATCGGGAGGCTGATGAATTTCAATATGTTAGAACCCCATTCTTGCATAGATCATAATCACATACAGTTATTGGATTATATTGTTGTCATTGCTTGTGGAATTATTAATTTTCAGGACCCTTTGTTCAGAAATTGATTACACACTTTTAGATGTGTAATTTTCAAAGCAGTTATTTGTGTGAAAGGTGTTTTTTTTGGGAATGTCAGTTGTTTAGCACTATGGCTTGTAAACCGATTTATTTCAAAATTGTTTTTCCTTGAATATTTTGAGAAATCCCCATCTTGAATACTTTGATGAGTTGTATGTATTGTGATTGAGTTTTTGAATAATTCAAAGGTCTTTTTTTTGGCATTTCAATGTTTATATCTCTAAACAGGACAATTTGTGGGAAATATTGCTCTAGCATGGAAAACGTTTTATCTCTTATGAAATAATTTTATAGTGATTGTATTTTAACTGTCCAATTTAATTTATTCACTGTCGAATTGTTCATTAGTCATACGTTCTGCTAACCACTTACCTTATATATAAAAAAATTGTATTATTATACTAGTTTTATACACAAATGTAATCCAAAACTATGTTCATGAAATGCTCAGGGTACCATGTATCAGAAATATTATCACCTATTTTGAAATTTGAAAACTGTGTACAAATAAATAGATTTTATATTCATATTTTTTCTCAAACCCCAATTTATATAACATGCCCACATAAAATTCTATTCGTTTTCAATCATTTGAAATATCATCTCATGGTAAACTGAAATATGAAACTGATTTGAAAATTGATTGATTGTTTGATATAATTTTTTGAATGCTTATTTGTATATCTTTTAAAAATTTTGCATCATTACTTTTGGTATATTTTTTTACTACTTATTCACTCATGCATTTCATTTTATTGGTAATTATTTTTTATGCTCTAAATGAACTATCCTTTTGAAAAAAAAATTGCTTTCAATATAAACATAGTTAAAATACTGTATTAATATTCATAGAAACTAATTCAATTATTGATATATATATATATATATATATATATATATATATATATATATATATATATATATATATATATATATATATATATATATATATATATATATATATATATATATATAATGCCAGGGCCTCAATCTACCTACTCCCCAGGTATCGTCACGAGTTCACTCTAATATATATATATATATATATTTATTTGAAATTGTGACTGTATGCGTTATGTAGAGAGACTTATTTGGGTTGCAGTCTGGGGATGACAATTAGGCTGTTCTCTTTGTTTTTGTCGAGCTTTCGAAAATGTTTATTTTCTTTCTCAAGACTCTACAATATGTAAATGTATAATAATATATATATATATATATATATATATATTTGTGGCACTGATTTGAGTATGATATAAAATGTTACCACAAATAATATCTGAACGCGATTCAAGTAACAATAACTTCATGACATCATAGAATGATACTTCAACAATAAACTGATGGTCTTCATGGCCAGAGATGAAGTCGTTTTCTCAATAAAATCCGAAATCCAAGAACCCACAATGAAAAAAACATCCATGATTCGAGAATACCAAAATTTTATATGCATATATATAATTCGTTCAATTTTGCTGCTCACTGTGGTGTGTATACTTGTCTGAAATTATCAATCTTGTAATAAAATAGGAGATAGGCTTTTACTGGTAATGTACTTAGTTTCAATGACTGATTTATACCCTTAACTGAAATCAAAAATATAATAGAATTATTCCAAACAGAATTTTTGGCAAATTGATTTAACTGAAAAATGCATCACACATCTTTTCCTTTTCTCGAAATGTAATAAAAGTATAAATCATTATATGAAATGAAAATCAGCCTCTCAAATATTCATGGACACATCACTAAAATATGTTGTATAAATGTTTGGAATTGTTTAGGATTATTGAGTGAAATGTTCACGTACTTACTCTATGAAGATTTATTTCCATTGTGAAGTGTTGAAAAATCAAAATGTTGAATTTCTGCTCAAAAGTTTTTTTTTAAATTTGGACTTTGAATCGAGTATCAAATAATCTCTTGTTTTTTTTATTCTGTCCACAATGTAAATTGAATGAGACAGTAAAACATTTCACGAATACAAACATATAATAAAATAACTACAATTCTAGATTCCTATTCCTAAATCTTGCCATTGAATCCTGAAAAGTTATTATTTTATTACTTGGTCCTTTGTTTCTGAAGGAATCCTATTTATCATTAGTGTCTCACGTCACCACCTGAACATTTTGTTTTTTCAAGATTAAAGTTTACTTTTAGCTAGAACGTCACAATTTCTTTCAGATTTTTATGTATGACAAAATGATTTTTTGAATTTTCAGTAAAATCCTCGATCTCATCACTAACATATTTTTTAAGTGGATGTTTGAAAATTTACCTCCAAGTGATATCAATTCATAAATTTGAATAAAAATATAAAGCCATAATGGTTTGTTGGCCGTGGCCTTCAAGTTAGAATAACTGACGTAGTGATCTGGTTACTGTTATAGCGCTTGACAAGTTGGTACTGCGTCCTTTATTTTATCACCCTCAAATGCACTAAAAGTTGCAGGCCACGGTTAACGAACCCAGTAAAACAAAACAATGTGTTTTTAGATTATGCATATAGGACAAAATTGTAATTATTGCTTTGTAGGTGATATCATGAGTTTTTGGTGGGTTTTCCTCATGGTGGTATTTTGAGAAATTGAAAGCATCCACTTTTATGTCTTTCCTAGAAATAATTGTTTTGCTTCAAATGTAGGCAAATTTTCAACTTCTCAAAATACAGCAAATGCATCACCTCTTATTTTCCCACTGATAATTTTTAGCACAAAATTAATTTTCATTATTATTTCAATAAATTATGAAATCCAAAACAGTTTTTTTTCATTCAGTATACTTTTTGGAAAGTATCAAAAAAACCATTCAGTATTATGCTTTATTTCACAAAAAATCAATTCAGAAATGATATGGACTGGTTGAACTAAAAAATCAGAGTAGGAGAAAAAATTATTCACAAATTGTATAAACATTTCAATGATCATTATAACTTCATCAAAGTATGCACTAAGTAGATAGTGGAAAGAGAGGTGCTCAGTATCATCAAATTCCCTATAGTATTTAGTGAGTTGGGTATTCATTCTTTCACTAGATATACTATTGTCAACAACATTTTTCGAGAAAGTTCTGTCTCCAGCTACCATAGGCTCCAAATCTAAAGTTCCTATTTCTTTGGCAAGAATGAATTTCTTTGACGAAGCTATTGATGCCAACTCAGACTTCTTCCAGTAGCAAGTGACTGCAGTAGGAGAAGGTTCTTCACTATGTCGATGAATCCCAGTTAAGAATGCAATAGCATGTTTGCATCCCCCTGAAAAATAGTCAAAGTGGATTATGTGTTGTATAAACAAATTATTATGAGGAATGTTATTCTCACACAACAGCCACCTGTGAATCCCACTGGCTGTCAGTGAAATGTAACCAAAACATGCATGTCAAATAATGGGAAGGATTGGTTTAATCCTCCCAACTACTTTTGGTTTCGTACTGGGAAAGCTTTGATGATATTAAAACAGATGTGTTTGTAGGTGAAATGTCTCATATTGAAAATAAATACAATAAAAAGAGATATGGTTATTCCAGATTCCACATCTACCAGGAGTCGTTTACAGAACTCTAAAGGTATTTTAACGGATACCACCATGAAACGCCTTGAATAATACCCCACTTGTAAATATGTTTCTCACTATGTATAGATATCATCATTTCGTCTTTTTTGTTTCTTGATCACTCCAGTGGCAACAAAAGTTGTGACTTATAAAAGTATAATACTAATCATTTCAATAACTTCTTCACGATCCATATTGATTCCGACTAATTTCAAGTAGGTAATACTGTCTTGGTTACACCAATTGATTTGTATGACACAAACTTCCTCTCTTCACAATCTTTAATTTGTTTTTGAATTACTGGTAATGTCAGAAAATATTGTGTTTTATGCACATACGTTAAGTTCATAGTTATTAATTCTTAGTTGAAAAGATGGCCACCTTCTTAGTTGTTAGTTTTATTGACAGACGAAAGTTAATAAACCCCCAATGGGGTTTTCCTGTATTCATTCATCTTTCTTGGTTATTAGTAGTTGATTGATGTTAGTTTAGTTGAGTTCAAAAATCCAGCATTGGAAAGATAAAAGTTTGACTTATTAGACATCTTTTTATTTTAAAGTTCATTGAGTTGCTGATCCTAAGAAATGAATTCTTATATAGCGATGTAAATACAAAAAAAATTAAATATTTAAAATAATGTCATCAGATCATAATACCACAATAAATGACAAAGGAAAGATAGTAATATCTATTGAGACAGTTATGGTATAACCAACTAAGAAAAATAATGGATACATAAATATTTACAGCTTATCCAATCCATCTTGGCACAGAACTGATAAAGTATATGCCCAGTATTCTCTGTGAAATATACTAGGGAAAAAAACCACCTATTATATGTGTTCACTGTGTTGAAATTTATTCCTATACGGTGTCTTTTCTTTCGTCACAGTCTAAACTACCAGTGTGCAACTGGAAAAGTAACCGAGATTGTGCCAAGATGGATTGGATAAGCTATAGTTGATTTTGTTTAGCCCAGGATCTCACTTTTTATTTTTGAACTGTATAGTGATGAAAAACTAACAATTTCAATATTGTTTTGAAATAGTTATTGACCGTATGAAAACGAAACTATTTTTTTAGTTTTGTTTTCGAAAATTAATATTTCCTTACTAACACACTGGCCAATTTGAATTAATAGTAATATTATTAATACAGGAACAAATGTTTTTGCTCTCACATTCTTTAAACCGTTTTATTCTGTTGAGGGTTCGAATAAGTGTGAAAGATCTCACTTATCTTTATTAATATAAAACCTATTGAGAAGTATTGTTTACTTCTCTGATATGTATTTGATCCATATAAATTATAAATGACTGGAACAAATCCAGTTAAGAGAATATTCATCAACTATAGTATTTCGAAATATTACATTATTCACACTTCATCAACAAAAATGACCAACAGAACATGTAGCTGAAAAGCAGATAACTCAAACTGATAAGAATTTCCCGAAGGCAGATTCTTTGAAAAGACATAGTACTGAGGGTGTTTAGTACGAGATCAGGTGTGCCATGTGCCACCATCAACTGATCACACACAGATCAAAAATACAAGTTCTATTTCTAGCCCAAAGGATACTGCATACTACAGTTTATCTTCAACTTACCTGAATGGGCAGCACAGTCTTCACATTTGACAAAGTTAATCTCGTTCTCTTCTTCATTGAACTCCATTACAACTGAATATGCTTTATTCCTCACGTTATGAATACACACATTGTCATCTCCATTTAGTATTCAGCAAATTTATTTTCTTCTGTCCATAATATCTTGATGTGAAGATTTCTTTCTGCCGTTTTACAAGCTGTTACACTCTAGCAACCATTGCATCCTGATAACGTTTAAAAAAAAACTCACTTGCTTATCATTCGAAACGCCTTCAGATCCTTTAAAACTTGTTCTGAAGTAAGGATATGTGCAGTCCCTGTTGACTTCCATTCTAAACACTAAAATGGTGATACATTAGTGTTGACAATTTTCAGTTCTTTATCCCTTATCAAAACAACATATCTCATTCTCTCGTTTTACCTTTAACACAGGCATTCATAATACATTTTTGAATACTCCAAGCGTATAATGTAGAGCGTGTTCAATCTTTTCTGTGTGGACTCCTTTCAAACACTTCCATAGTTTTTCTTCTCATACCGCTGGAATCATGTTCCTTATATAAAATGAAATTTTTCCTAACTGGTTATAACATGAATAGCAACTATTCCAACTTCTCTAGCATCTGCCCAAGTAGGTACAACGGACTAGCAACAATGCAGCGTATCAATGTTGATATGCTCATCATTGGAGAATGGAATGCCAGGCCAAGTCTGAAGATGAAAGTACCCATATCTTGAATCAACTTCATCTTATACCTGTAAACACATCATTGTAAAGAAAACATCAAAATTCAACCTAGGTACCTACCTACATTCTCATTCAACATGATCTTCATATGAACAATCTGCATGGTGAATTTGGATAATCAAAGGAAAATTCGTGAACGTTCAAGCACAAATTGCTATTATGAGGTTATGGTTGGTTACTGCATTTGTGGGGATCGTCCGTGGACATATACCCAGCATCAAGTTGATTTCTTGCTATCACAGGAAGGAATAAGGAATGTGCCCTCCTAGGCACGTCTGGGAAATCCCATGTTCCCACCTCGTCGTCTAGTTATGTTACACGCTCCAAAAGTTCAAAACCCGTTCGTTTTTATTTCTTAAGCTCCATGCGCTCAGTGATCAGCTGATCTGGCTCAGTCTCTCTACTCGATCCATGAATTAACGAACTTAGCTAATGCAAATCACTAATTCGCGGGAACAGTAACGTTTAACCACGTAACTGGCTCAAAATAGTGCCTTTGTCAACAGTAAAACTGCTCAGACGCCATTGTAACTTTGAATGATGTGAATTTAGCTGCTGTCAAATTAATCTCGTATTGCCAACTCACTGTAGTAAATCTAAATATTTTATAGTATTTCGTAGTATTTTATCGTAACTAGAAGGAGATGGAGAGCATTTATGAATGAGTAAATGCTGACGTCATCATTTGATATTTTTCGTTTCATAATAGAGGTTTTTAAAAAAAATAGTGGAAGGATCGAGGTCAGAAGGGTATTTTTGTGAACAGATTTTCATGCTCTATCAGATGAAATAAAAAAAAAGGGAACATTTTTTTAATTCCGGTTCCTCATTACCATTGGAAAGTTCTGATTACTCATTTGAGGATGAAAGGTCAGACATTGAAGTTACATTGAAGAGTATTGAGGGTTCCATACCAGAATTTGAAAGTGGTTCTAGTAAAGATTCCATATACCAACGTTTACGCTCAAGGTTAGGAACGTTTACGCTCAAGGTTAGGGCATGTAGGTGATAGAATTCGTAGAATGAAGGTTGACCAAGCATGTAAGGAGCAAGTAGACTTCAAAAATGAGGCTTATGCTACCACCATGTTATTAGAATCAAGGCTAGAAGAAAAAATTCAAAAATCTGATTTACCATCTACTACAGATGATCTTTCTAATTCACTGATAGGAATGTTTAATCAACTAAATTCTACCCGAGTTTCTCATTCGAGTTCAAAACCCCCGGCCATTTATAAATGGAATTTGAAGTTCGATGGTTCTCGAAAAACTTTAGGTGTTAAATCATTTCTAGAAAGAGTTAACGAGTTGGCAAAAGCTAGGCAGGTTTCAAAATCACAACTTTTCGAGGGTTCTTTAGATTTGTTTGAAGGAAAGGCATTACTTTGGTTCCGTAGAGTAAGGGATTCATTAAATGATTGGGATTCATTGTCAAATAAGTAACAGGAAGATTTCTTAGACAAAGATTACGATGAGGAATTGTGGAATTCAATAAAACAAAGAAAACAACTTGATGATGAATCAATAGTCATTTATGTATCAGTTTTGGAACAACTGTTTAACAGATTGAATTCACCTCCTGCTTTGGTCACAAAAATTAAATGGATCAAAAAAAATTTGAGGAGTGATTTTGCAGAACGATTAGCTTTGAACACGTACACTTCAATAGATTCGTTGATTAATGATGTGAAAATTTTGGAAGAAATTTCTAAAGAAAAAAAATTGAAAAATGTCAATAACAAATCTTATGTAACATCCATTGAGCATGAACTGAGATTAGATATTGAGGATGAGGCCCAAGGGTCATCCAGTAATTTTTCAGACCCTAGTAGCCGGAATTTTAGATCAAATTTCAGTAGAGGTTTTGGAAGTAAGAATAGAAACAGAAATTCTGCAAGGGACAGACACCAAGTTAGTTCAGAAGCTAGACACATTTCATCTTTAGAGACTAGGGCTATTAGTAACAACAAAAAAGTGGTAACATGTTGGAATTGCAAGTTAGCAAACCACACCTTCAGACATTGTACTCAGAAAAGAACTGTATTTTGCTATGGATGTGGAACACCTGGAAAAATGAAAGCGAATTGTGAAAAATGTCAGGGAAACGCAGAACGGAGGTAAAGTTTTTTTCCAGTGGCCGTTCTTTACTTCCATTTCATAAGGCCCAAAATAAATATCCTACTATAGAGCAAACTAATCATGTAGACTTTGTTAGTAACTTTTTAACGCATTTGAATATTAGGAAGTTTGAGCCGTCAGCTGTTCCAGTTTTTCTTAGTAAACCTCAAGATAATAGACCATATATCTATGTTAATGTATATGGCAGGGAAGTGATCTCTCTTTTAGATTCAGGAACCAATAACTCTATAATCGGTGGTCTTGGTATTGAAATGTTGGAATCTCTAGGGTCAAAAATAGAAAAGGCAAATCATCAATTTGTTAGAACCGCTGATGGTGTGAAACAAAAGGTACTTGGAGCAGTAAGTTTACCAGTATGTGTACAAAATGTGTGTGAAATAGTTAGATTTTTAATAGTTCCTTCTGTTAACTATCCATTGATATTGGGCAGTGATTTTTGTAAACAATTTCAATTAACTATAAATTTTAAGGAAAATGTTTGGGAAATTTATAACAACTTCAACACACGTATAGCTAGTGAACCACTGGGAATCACTGTCAGTGATGATAAAATTTTCTCTCTAGGAAATATATCAGAAAAGCTATCTAACGATCAAATTGCTGCATTAAATAATGTTATTGAAAAATTTAAAAATCTTGATGGAAATGGTAAGGTAGGGCGTACTGATAAGTTAAAGTATTATATTGACACAGGGGATGCAAAACCTTTCAAGCAACGCCAATACTTGATGTCACCATACATGCTTGGCCACCTAAACAAGGAATTGGATAAGATGTTAGAGCTAGGCGTAGTTAAACCTTCAAAAAGCGAATGGTGTTCACCAGTCTTGTTAGTTAAAAAACCGAATTCAGAATTCAGACTATGTTTCGATGGAAGAAAACTTAATTAATTAACTAAGAAAGATAGTTATCCTCTACCAGTAGTTGATAGAATTTTGTCTATGTTGAGTAGTACCCAATTTATATCTTTCGTTGATTCGAGAAGCGCTTTCTGGCAGGTACCTTTGGATGATGCTTCCAAGGATAAAACTGCTTTTTCTGTACCTGGTAGAGGTTTATTTCCATTTGAAGTCATGCCGTTTGTCGTTTGTCATGCCCAATGTCTGCAGCGTTTGATGGACGCCATATTTGGTCCAGAAATGGAACCAAACATTTTTGTATATTTGGATGATCTAATAATAGTAAGCTCGACGTTTGAGCAGCATATTGAATTGCTAAATGAGGTTGCAAATCGCCTTGGGCAAAGTAATTTATCAGTCAATATGAAAAAATGTGAGTTTCTTAGGCCATCTCTGAAATATTTAGGATTCATAATAGATGAATTTGGGTTACGGACAGATCCATCTAAAGTTAAAGCCATGGTAGAATTCAGCCAGCCTAGAAACACTACAGAAATTAAGCGGTTTAGTGGAATGTGCAGTTGGTATCGGAGGTTTATTCCGCATTTTTCTACACTTATGTCTCCTATAAATGATTTACTAAAAACAAGTCAAAATGCCAAAAGATCAAATGGACAGAAAAAGCGGAAAAAGCATTTAACGAAATCAAACAAGCTTTAGTCTCTTCACCAATTTTATCTAGCCCTGATTTTAACCTTCCATTTACAATTCAATGTCATGCGTCTGATGTTGGCTTAGGGTGTGTTTTAACTCAAGTCCAAAATGATGAAGAAAAAGTCATAGCTTATGCATCAAGAACGTTGTCAAAAAATGAAAGAAACTATTCGGTTACTGAAAAGGAATGTTTAGCTTGTATTTTTGCTTGTGAACGATTTAGAGCGTACGTAGAAGGCGTACATTTTTCTTTAATTACTGACCATAGTTCATTGAAATGGATGTTCAATATCAAAGAGCCAATAGGTCGAATAGCTAGGTGGACCGTCAGGTTAAGCCAATTCGATTTTAATATAATACACCGTCAAGGAAAATTTAATATTGTTCCGGACGCCCTGTCTAGAAACCCAGTGGATACTCAACCAGAAGAAGCTGAACAGATTGTAGTAGTTGAAAATATTGAAAACATCATTTTAGAAGTTGATCAAAATCATTTAGATTCATTTTACATAAATTTGAGAGAAAAGATATTAAAATCAAGTGAGAATTATCCACAGTGGGCCGTTAAGAACGGGTTTATATATAAATTTATTCCATCTAAATCTCCAACAGATAGCAATGTGTCAGAATGGAAATTGTTAGTTCCGAAAGGGCAACGAAATAAAATATTAAAGTCGTGTCACGATGTCCCAACCGCTTCTCACATGGGTTATTATAAAACTTACGCGAGAGTTCTGTTGACATACTATTGGCCAAAAATGCGCGGAGATATCCTTCGATACGTCAAAGCTTGTAAAGTGTGCTCGGCTCAGAAGCCGCCTAATCAGGCTAAATTTGGATTGATGGGGTCCGAAAAAGTAGTACGTTTTCCATGGCAAGTAATTGCAATCGATCTGATGGGTCCTTTACCAAGAAGTTCTAACGGGTTTCAATATATATTAGTAGTCAATGATTGGCTAACCAAATATCCATTGATTTGTCCACTTAGGAGAGCAACTCCTTCCGCAGTAATAAAGTTTTTAGAAAATGAAGTATTTTTGGTATATGGAGTCCCACAACACATTATCTGCGACAACGGAAAACAGTTTGTTAGTAAAGAGTTTAAAAATCTCATTCGGCAATATAATTCAAATATAAAATACACAGCTTTATATCATGCCCAGGCTAATTATGTTGAAAGATCCAACAGAACCATTTGTACAGCTATTAGGTGTTTTATTAATAATAATCATAAGTTATGGGACAGGGAATTACCTAAAATAGGATATGCCTTAAGAACATCAATTCATGAAGTTACGGGGTACAGCCCCGCATTCTTAAATTTTGGAAGAGAGATTCCATGTGATGGAAGGTACTACGGCAACAACAACGTTGATATTGATCTGACTAATCGAGATTATTGGATACAAAATTTGGGGAATATATCAAATATCTTTCAGGATGTTCAAAGAAAAATTAGCGCGGCTCATAAAAGAAATGCTCGAAATTATAATTTGCGAAAAAGAGACAAAGAATTTTTTGTGGGAAATCGAGTTTGGAAAAGGAATTTTGTCTTATCAAATAAGTCTGATGATTTTGCTAAGAAACTCGCTCCTCGTTGGATAGAGGCAATTGTTGTTAAAAAGAAATCTAAATTAGTCTATGTGCTGAAGAGCGCGGAAGACGGTAAAAATTTAGGAGAATGGCATATACAGGATTTAAAACCTTTCAACTCTTCAGTGTCTGATCTTTCATCTAATGATGAGGAAAGGGATGAGTGACTCTAGTATGAGTTGCTTGGCTGATTGTCAATTCTTTTTGCGCTTGTAGCGGATCCGAAGTGTCTAAATCTGTAGATAGTGTAATATATTAATGATAAGGTTTATTTAGTCAAAAATAGGTTAGTCAACAGATGCATCTGGGGTAGATAAAAAAAAAAAAAAAAAGGTCTCATGGCTCTGAACAAAAATTGTTCACTGGGTTTCACAATTTTAATATCCTTGGAGGGGGGAAATGTGTAGCGTGAAAACTAACTTTTCAGCTACCGATAACTCCACCCTACCAATTATCTTTCAAGTATTCATATTCTGAAAACAACAGTGTAGTAAACATTTCATTCATTCTCAAATAAAACTATTAAATGGGCTTCACCTCGTCTGAATGAATTTCCTTTCAAAGTGTTTCAGTCAAAAAAGTGAGTTTTCAATATTTAAAAAGTAAGGTTATTGGTTTGATAAATTCAAATAGTAAATAGTAAAGTCCTCAAAAGTAGAGGAATATAATTTTCAACGATTGCTGGCAGTGTGATATATAATCTCAAAAAATGTGTCACTGTTACTTGGGATTCTCTCGCATAGATGTCCTCCTTTAAATTTCAAATTTCGTTTAAGTTGTGACCAAGAGTTCTGTGCTCACATACAAAGCTGCATGTGTCTACCACAACGCTCTCGAAGAAGTGAGAGAAAGCTTTCAGATCCTATGTTCCAAGGGCCTACTGTAAATTGTTCTCTTTTCACGTTCTAAGCATAACACAAATTCTATCATATTCGAAATTCGAATAACCCAACTCTGGTGGTTAAGGAAATTGGTAACCTTCCCGCGTAGATTCAAATGACCGGATGTTT
Organism: Zygogramma bicolorata; assembly: GCA_032362365.1. Taxonomy (NCBI): domain Eukaryota; kingdom Metazoa; phylum Arthropoda; class Insecta; order Coleoptera; family Chrysomelidae; genus Zygogramma; species Zygogramma bicolorata. The sequence continues at coordinate 113,241 of JAVJAQ010006097.1, read as the reverse complement.
AACTTTGACGGGTGACTGTCACTATTTCATGTTTCTGCGTCGAAGCGACTTTGGTGTCTGTAATTTTTTTGTTATGGCTTCATGAATCGGACAGGAAGTCCTTTTTTCTAACAGAGCGTCTGTAAATTTCGGCACGATGGCAAGTCTCCGAGGTAGAGATTTCTTTTCATTCCTGCGTTGGTTATTTAGTGTGAAGGCCATCCTTTTAGGAGGTGAGTTCACTTTCAGTCTAATGTTTCCATTTTTCAAACCCTTTTATTTTCTATCCAATAGATTTGAGGGCCTTTTTCTTGGGGGTCACGCTTTTCTCGTGGTTTTCGGCCATTTTCTGGTGCTCGACCTTATTCTGGCTTGAACCCATTTTGCGGCCTATGAACTTTAATGTTGAGGGTTCTTTTCCGGCACCTGTTTTCTCCAAGGCGCTACCCAACTGTGCTGTAAACCTGTACCACTGTCCAGGTCATCTCTTTTTCGAGGAGCCCCATCCTTCTGGGCTCATCAGCACTCAGGACACAAGGGCTGTGTTCCAGGTCCCCACGTTTCCAGGCTGTGAACCCGTACCGCTGTCCAGGTCATCTCCCTTTCGAGGAGCATCATCCTTCTGGGCTCATCAACTCTCAGGACACAAGAGCTGTGTTCCAGGTCCCCACGTTTCCAGGCAGGCAACGTTTCAACACCGAAGTAGTGACCGAACTCCCATCCACCTCACAAAGGTATCTTAGATAGTCACCAAGTCAGGTATTAACCAGAGACTCAATTTGTTAAATAAATTTTGAACTCAAGTATTCATAGTTGAAAGGAATAGTGAGGGTAGTTTCATGATAATCTCAGGGGTGGTATCAAATTTATTATGTGCACTTACTATAGTACTATAGTGGGGGGTATTTTATTCGCATATGTGTCAGCAATTATTGGGTGCCTACCTCACGATTTGAATCGCAATATTTGAATGTTATACCAAATCATATATGGACGGTTTTCATATATACTTTTATATCAAATCATATAAGAGGATCTCTGTTACCACTGTGTTTTTGACAACTAAATTTTCATTCGTGAAATCCAAGCGAAATAAACATCATTTGAGTCCACAAGTTTTTTTATTAATATATTTCATATGAAACAACTTGTTATATTTCTTAGTTTCCTTCTGAAACAAACTAAGTGGCGCTCACCCGGCCACTCAGTAAAATCCTAACTCGAGCCATCTGTTCTACTGACAAAGAGCTGCCGGTGCAGTTTGCGTTGCTTATCCACAAGGGAGTGCGACACATAATACACGCGTAGTAACAAAAGCTTGTGTTCCAGCTTGGTCAGTGATGGTAGCAACATCAGCGTTATCATAAAGGTTACAGCCAATAAGCAAATCATATTGAAGACAACTATCTGGTACCACAATACAAGTAAGATTTGTAACTACTCCTGACATCTCAAGTACTCCTTCGAAAGCTTGAGTAGCAACAAAACTCCCAGGAAGTATTCCCGTAATAGTGATAAGGCACGTTCTCATTTTGGTTCTGAAATTGGGGGCGTGTCTTTCAGCTATTAATGATACATCAGCTCCCGTATCAATAATGCCATTGTACTCGATACCGTCTATTTTCATTCGGACAAAAGTGGCATGATTACCACTGTTACAAAACTTGACGCTTTTGCGCTTTGCAATATTTTGCCTAATAAAGCAATGATCATAATTATGACCCGTTTTTGCGCAAAATGCGCATACCATGCTAATCTCCAACTTTTAAATTTTCATGGTTGCGGCGTTTTTTGTTGACATCGAGTACTTTGTTTGTGGCTGATCGAAGGTTATTTTTTATTCTACTGCGATCTATGTCCAAACTTCGATTGGGTTTCAGGTCTTTACCTAAATAAGAGAGTGAACTTTGTATCAGTGGCGTAGCGCCATCGATACCAATTAGTGCTTTCATCGGAGATGTTTGTGTAGTCTTTTGCATAGTAGTATTCAGCACAAGTTGGATTTTTCATAAAGTGCTCGACCATTCTGACTTCACTCTGGTTTCAATTCGAATAAGATATATAATGGTTCTCATGTAGCGTTCTACCTGTCCGTTCGACCTATGTATGTCAGGTGTAGTATAATGATATGTGATATTCAAGGCATCCAAATATTCAGGTATACTTAGATTCTTGAAGTTTTTTCCAGCGTCCATGATGATTTGCTCAGGAGTGCCAAAAAGCGAAATGAATAGTTGAAAAGCATGTTTAGTATCTTCTGCTGTTACTGTTTTCAACGGTTGTAGGACGCAGTACTTCGTGAAAGAGTCTATCAGCACAAGAACATGTTTGAACCCTCCTTTAGTAGTTTCCAGTGGTTCTAGATAGTCGGCGTGAAGAACTTTCATTGGCTGGTTGGGTTTTTCAATATTTGTAATAAATCCCTGTAATTTACCTGATCGAGTTTTCTTTACTGCACAAACAAGGCAATGTTTTATATAATTCTTGACAAACTGCCGTAAGCGAGAAAACAAAAAATGTCTTTTGGTGGTTTCGATGGTTTTATCGATTCCTACGTGGCACTGTTCATCATGGAATATTCTCAATAATCCTAATCGGCTTTGTCGGGGTACAAATGGTTTTGAAGTTGATATTCCTTCCGGTGTTTTGAAAACATAATTGAGAATTCCTTTCTTTACAGTGTAGCGAGATTTATCCAAATGACCATCTGTGGCATCATTGATAATTTTTATAATTTCGGCGTCACCTCTCTGTTCCACATAAAGCCAGTTCTCATGTGCTTCCAAGCGTTGGACAACCACTGGATTCCTACTCAAAAAATCAACGTGTGGCATCGAGCTACCTTTACAATATGTGATATTGAAATTGAAGTCCTGCATGTAGGCCCACCAACGGGCTATTCGGGGTAAAATGTCCTCTTTCGTTGAGGTTGATTTGATAGCATTGCAGTCAGTTACCAACTTGAATTCAATTCCCAGTGAATATATACGTAAATGCTTTGGAGAAGCAACTACTGCCAACGTCTTCAATTCGTAAGAATTATACTTTTCTTCGATTTTTGTAGTTCTTTTGCTAAAGTATCCAATGATTCTAATATTTCCTTCCAATTTCTGCAATAAGACTCCCCCATATCCGATACAGCTAGCATCTGTATGGAGTTCTATAGGTAATTCTGGGTCGAATACATTCAATAAGGGTCTCGATGTTAATTTTTCGAAGATGTAATTTCTCGCAGTATCCTGTTCTTCGCCCCAGACGAAGGGTTCGTTGGCACGTGTGAGCTTTGTGATGCAAGCAGTGCGACATGTAAATTCAGGAATGAATTTGCTAAAGTGTCCAGCCAAGCCCATCAACTGACGAACTTGATTTACAGAGGTAGGTATGGGTGATTTTAGAAGAGCATCCACCTTTCGTGTTCCTGATATTACGCGGCCAAGGTACTCAATTTGATCTTGGAAGAAATGGCATTTCTTCAAATTTAAAGAAAATCCAGCTTTTCGTAAAGCAATTAGGACAGTTTCAAGCGCCTGCAAGTTTTCTTCGAATGTTTCTGAGGGTAACAAAACGTCGTCCATATATACCAGTGCAATTGTATTTATAAGTTCAGCCAGCGCTTTATTTATGGCCCTTTGAAAAACTGCTGGAGCGTTTGCCAGGCCGGAAGGCATTCGAAGATATTCGAAGTGGCCATCGGGTGTAACGAAGGCGGTTTTGTGAACAGATTCTGAATCAATCGGTATTGGGTGGAATCCAGACGACATATCCAAGGTTGTGAATATTCTTCCTTTTCCAAGTCTGTCCAGTTGGTCATCAACCAATGGTAACGGATATCGATCTTTGATTGTATGGGAGTTCAACTCCCCATAATCATTACACATCCTTAATGACCCATCTCATTTTTCAACCAAAATAATTGGGCTGGCGAACGGTGATTCACTATCCTGAATTATTTTGTAAAACCATGAGATCGTCAATGATATTTTCTACGGTTTTTCTCTCGTCTATAGACAGACGATCAGGGTTTCTGTTCACTACGAAATCATCACGTAATTTTGTGGACATAGTAGCAATACTTTCAGGGGGAACTGCATTTCCAGAGGAATATATGTCAGGAAAACGTGAAAGCAGATTCATAAGCTCAGTTTTATATTTTTCCGGGCAATCAATGATATCTGTTGAACTTTGTAGTGCACATAATACACGCGTAGTATCAAAAGCTTGTGTTCCAGCTTGATCAGTAATGGTAGCAATATCAGCGTTATCATAAAGGTTACAGCCAATAAGCAAATCATATTGAAGACAACTATCTGGTACCACAATACAAGTTAGATTTGTAAGTACTCCTGACATCATGCCATTGTACTCGATACCGTCTATTTTCATTCGGACAAAAGTGGCATGATTACCACTGTTACAAAACTTGAAGCTTTTGCGCTTTGCAATATTTTGCCTAATAGAGCAATGATCATAATTATGACCCGTTTTTGCGCAAAATGCGCATACCATGCTAGATGAAGTCGAGGTGGAGGGTTTCTCGGCAACTGATCTTCAAGTTGTATTCCCATGACTTTTCTCTTATTACAAGCAGGAAGATTGAATGTGGCCCTCTTGACCATATTTGAAGGATCTAAGAGGTCTGCGTCTGTTGGTACCATCGACTCGACTCTCCCGTTGACGTTTCCTGTGGGGGGTTCATTGAATTCCGTTCTGTGATCAATGCGTTGCTCACTCCTCCGCTTAGGTACAGATCCTAAGAACGATATAAGTTCAGATAGTTTTCTGAAATTCTGGTTGCTTGCTGTTGTGCGAACATCGCGCTCTTTGATACCATGTCTAACGATTTCCACAAGATCTGTATCTTCCCACTGAACACGGAGATTACGAAGAAGGTTTGCTTTTTCAAAAACATATGCATCGTATGTATTACAATTGTCACTATTGAAGGTGGCAGCATCTACCAACAATTGGCCCAGAATTTTCTTTGGCGGAAATGCCTCTAGAAAATCCCTCTGAAACGTATCCCAAGTTTTAATATCCGGCGACCAAGTATCAAACCAAGTTTTGGATACTCCGGATAAGAATCGACCTAGTCTTGTGATGACTTGCTTGTTGGACCATTTAAATTCATTTTTTATGTTGGTAACTTCGCTCAACCATTTTTTTTGCATCACTCAGATCAGGACGAAAAATCGGCAGATCTATTTGTTCTGGAGCGGTGCGAGATGATTTGAGGGCTTTCACCAGTTCGGACACTAAGCCTTCCAATTCGAAAACAGGAAATCAGTGGACGATGGATCCAATCCCACTTCCGATGTTATAAATTTTAATCAAAAACACGATAATGGTAACAAGTTATAATAATCAAACCACAAAGTAGCAACACAAACAATTCATGAAAGAAACACTTCGACAGCTGTGCGCGGTACGGTTAGCAGCAAGAGAATGAATCAGTTGGCTATCCGTCAGCGGTCGGCAAGTGTTGTTTGTCAAAGCAAACAATATACAAACCAGGCAATGTTAGTATATAAATCAAAACTTATGCACAATGGCCTGCAATGTTCACTTGAAGATGCACCAGCCTGATTACCTTTTTTTTGAATAACAAAAACTTCATCAGTTTTAGCTGATATAAGCTCCAATGTTCAAGACCATAGGAAATTAAGATCAAGAGAGACTGTTTGTTTTAACCGACGAAGTACATACTAACAAAACATTGAAACTTTCCCAATTATTTTGAAGTGAACATCATTCACTTTTCCATTACGAATTCCATTTCAATTATTGACATTGATTTTTTCCAATACTCAATGAGATTGTGAGGCTTTTAAACTGTAGAAAAACAGACTAGAGCCATAATAGAGCCAACAATAGAGCCAAAATTATGGAGAATTATACAGGAGAAATGGATAATATTTCCCTTTGATTGGGAGAGAAGAAGAATATGAAGTGTTTTGGCGCTCGACTCATCACTCAGAAATCTCTTTAAAGGATTTCGGTATACTACTGAAGAGTAACTCTGCCATCCATGGTTGACAAGATTGATTCTACATATGATTTGGTGATGAAACTAAATGCCTTACCAATGAACAACGTAACATTATAAAAGAGCAGTAAACCAATCATCAATTATTGCTTGTCTAATAGCATATCTCATATTAATATTCAAGTCTCCGTAATAAAGTTCAATCATTATATCATCTTCTGGATCAACAGCTGGTATATCAACAGCAAGATCTACTGGGGGACTTCCTCTCTATATTCACAGGCTATATTATGTAACACAGCACATGCTACAATATAATAATCTATTTTATAAAGTGTACTGGAAGAAACCCGAATACCTGTTGATAAAATGGGAAATCGTCGTTTCCATACTCCAAATAGTCTTTCAACAGATTGTCTAGTTCTTATCAGAGATTCGTTAAAGAGATTTCCTTCGGGCAATATTGGATTAGCTGAAGGAGTTATAATCTATTGCCTACATTCATAACCTGCATCTCCGATGAGCAAATTGTCCCCAAATTCTCTAGCTTCAAACCTATGTCTAAGGCGTGAAGCATTAAAAACAGTTTGATCGTGAGACGATCCTGGCCATCTCGTAACAATATATAAAATTTCCAAAGAAGGGCCTCCAACTACTTGAACATTTTTGGAAAAATAGTTTTTGCGGTTGCGATACACTCCTGCTGCATCACCCCCTGAAATAATGAATCAATATGCCAGGTTAGTGCACTGGTTGATGTTTATTCTAAGATCAGGGGCCATATTTTAATGTTGGCTCCGATGCAAGAGCGAAACGAATTAGTGATATGACCTGAGTTACGTGGTCACCGTTCCCACAGCCCGGTCACTCACTCTGCTGACCCAGCAGCATCATCCCAGGAATCCTAATCTACACTTGTACGACAACTTGTTAACTTGCAATTCAAATCCATGTATTCTTTTCATTCTTTTGTCTGCTCTCTTGTTAGATAGTCGTTCTTTTTGTAAAATAAATATTTTTGAAAAGTCGTTTCCTTGTTCGAGTTATTTAATTGGCGCAGTCAGTAGGATTTGTGCAGCGCGAAGAAGAAAATTTGCGTCGTGGAGTTTCAACCCCTTCAGCACAAATTCGACAAACCCTTCAAGGACCGACCCGAACGAGCGGACGACGAGACGATCCACCTCCAGGAGAACTACAAAGAATCAACGGAGAGGAAACTGGAAACTGCAGACCCGAATACTCGTACTGTAAGTGCCAAATATTTCCTTCTCGCCTTTCCGAACCCTCTGTTTGAGGACTTCGGTGAAGATAGTTAGAATCGCTGTCTATTCGAGACAATTAATTTAGGATTTTTTTTTCTCTCTCAATCAATAAAATAATAATTTAATGACAGATATCGAAGATATTTCAACAAGATTGAGTACATTATCATTTCAAAATAACCTAGTAAATTTTGACACTATCGAATCAAACCCAAATATTTCAACAATGGTTCCACCAGTAGATCAACCTCAAGCTCGAGTAGTAGATTGGAATTTATTCAAATCTAGAATCAGTAACTTGAAACAATTTGATGGTGATAGCAACACATTGAATAGATTTATCGGTAACCTAACCTAACCTAACCTAACCTAACCTAGTAAATTTTGACACTATCGAATCAAACCCAAATATTTCAACAATGGTTCCACCAGTAGATCAACCTCAAGCTCGAGTAGTAGATTGGAATTTATTCAAATCTAGAATCAGTAACTTGAAACAATTTGATGGTGATAGCAACACATTGAATAGATTTATCGATAGATGTGACAATTTAGTAAATACATATAGAACCTATAACAATGTTGAACTCGATAATCATATTCTCGAGTGTATTCAAGAAAAATTAATAGGTAAAGCCGAGTATATGGTAGGAAACAGAGCCGAACTCAATACTTGGGATACTCTGAAAGCCGCGTTACAACAATGTTTTTCCGATAGGAGAGATTTAGACTGTTTAGTTCAAGAACTCACTAGAAATAGGCCTTATAGAGGGGAAGATCTTACTTCTTTCGGTACAAGATTACAATTATTGAGAAGTAGTGTTGTACAGAGAGTAAGCAATGACCCAAATCTCAGTCAAGGTGAAAAATTGTGCCAAATAACTCATTATCATAAAGTTGCCCTCAGTACATTCATTGCAGGCTGTTCAGGTACCCTTAGAAATAATATGCATCTTAAGAAACCTGCTTCATTAGAAGATGCGATAGCATATGTGAACGAATTTGAGAATTTTGAGAAAATGTATGGTTCACTTAATGATTGCAAACCTAAATTCAATGTTTCCAATCGTCAATACTTCAATACAAACATTTCTAATCCTCAAAGACCATTTAACCCGAACGAAAACACACCCATGTCAAATTTTTACCCAAGAAACGACCAAAAAGTTTTCAATTCTAATTTTTCAACGACGCCCAACTGGCCCAATCAACCAATCAATATCCAACCCAAACAACTTCCACCTCAAAGATACCCCACAAATCGCGAAGTGTTTGGACCTCCCCAGAATGTTTTCAAACCAAAAAATATTCCTCCAAACCAATTACCAAAACCCCAACCAATGTCAACCACGTCAAGAAATCCAACAAGAATATCTCAAAGAGCTTTTTCCCAACAAACTAACTTCAAACACCTAAATAATTATCAAAATTCACAAAATTTCTTTACATCGAACCAAAGACCAAATTTTGTGTCCGAGGAACTCTTTTCAAACGAATACGAGGACTCATCTGACTATAACGAGACTAACCAAGAGTTATTCGAAAATCAATACTCTACAGATGAAAACTATTATACAGATCATATCGCGTATTCTCATAACCAACAAAACTTTCAAAACGAGTACCACCAAGACATCGACAACGACGAACTTGTAAATTTTCAATCAATAGACCAACCAGAATGCCCACCCTAACCGAAATCCATTTATTCTGTAGTAATGCCTTGCCTTACGTCGAACTAAAGTATAAAAACAGAATAATAAAACTTAATTAATTGATACGGGAAGCTCGAGATCGATCATTAAACCATCGATTGTCGAAAAAATGTACCCACACAAAATTTACCACTCAAATACAATTATCAAAACAGCAGTAGGGAGTCAAAAAGTAAGATATCAAGCTCTATTACCAGCATTTTCCGAATTCAACACTAACTATGAAATAAACTTCATACTATTCGATTTTCACGAATTTTTTGACGGAGTTTTAGGACTGTCAGATTTGATAAATATGAATCTCAATATTGATCTTTTGAATAAAAGATTAGTCGGGAACCACGTAGAAATACCTTTCAAATTCAGAAAATCCACAGATACTTGTTTTTCTTTTTCTGTTAATCCACAAGACAGAATAATTAAGTATCTGCCCGTTTCTATAGCCGATGGCGAAGTTCTCACTGTTGAAGGTACCCTAAATGATCTTTATATTCCACAAATTTTGACTGTTTCTAAAAACGGATATGCCCTTATGGAAGTTCAGAACCCCACCGATCAAACAATTTCAGTTAAATTGAAAGAACCACTTCCAGTACAGAATTTTGAAAAATCAACATTCGAAATATACGCTTTTGAAACCTTTGAAAATATACCGAGAGACTCACAAAAAAATACAAATGAAATTAACATAAACGACTTGATAAGGACGGACCATATGAACACCGAAGGAAAACAAGCTATCAGGAAATTATGTAAAGAATTTTCAGATATATTTTTCAAACCCGGAGACGAACTCACATTTATATCAAAAATTAAACACGAAATTAAAACAACCGATGAAATTCCTGTTCATAGCAAATCGTACCGGTACCCACATATTCATAAAAAAGAAGTCCAACGCCAAATAAATGATATGCTTGAAAAAAATATAATTAGGCCGAGTTCTAGTCCATGGTGTTCGCCCATCTGGATAGTCCCCAAAAAACTGGATTCTTCCGGAAAGCCAAAATGGCGAGTGGTAGTTGATTACCGGAAAATCAATGACAAAACGATCAGCGATCGATACCCACTCCCAAATATTAATGACATATTAGATAAACTAGGTAGAGCACAATATTTTTCCACCCTCGATTTGGCGAGTAGTTTTCATCAAATCGAAATGGCTCAAAATTCTATAGAAAAAACGGCTTTTAATACCGAGCACGGACACTACGAGTTTGTACGCATGCCCTACGGATTGAAAAATGCTCCATCAAGTCTTCAGAGAGTTCTTGACGAAGTTCTGAAAGACTTACAAAATAAAGTATGTATGGTATATATGGATGATATAATAATTTTCAGCACGGGACTTCAAGAACACATACAAAACCTTAAACTTGTCTTTTCCAAATTACGCGAAGCACGCTTCAAAATTCAACTTGATAAAACAGAATTTCTACGAAAAGAAGTGGAATTTCTAGGCCATATCATCACCCCCGAAGGCATTAAGCCAAATCCAAAAAAAATTAAAGCTGTTCAGAATTTTCCGATCCCTAGAACTCAAAGAGAAATAAAATCATTTTTAGGTCTATTAGGATATTATCGAAAATTTATAAACAACTTTGCCAAACTTACAAAACCCCTGACGAACTGCTTAAAAAAGAATGCCAAAGTTGAACATACTAGAGAATTCATCAACTGCTTCAATACTTGTAAATCGATATTAACATCCGAACCTGTTCTTGCATACCCAGACTTCGAAAAACCATTTCAAGTTACCACCGATGCCTCTAATTATGCCATTGGATCCATTTTGTCACAAAATGGTCACCCAATTTGTTATGCCTCTCGAACTCTCGATCCACCTGAAATAAATTATTCAACCATTGAGAAAGAGCTTCTTGCTATCGTTTGGAATTGTAAGTATTTCAGACCCTACCTTTTCGGAGAACGATTCGAAATTTTCACCGATCACAAGCCCCTTCAATGGCTTTTCTCATTAAAAGAACCGAATTCTAGGCTTGTGCGATGGCGTTTGAAATTGGAAGAATTCGACTATGTTATAAAGTATAAAAAAGGACTTTCTAATAAAGCAGCCGATGCCCTTTCCAGAATACCCATTAATGTTGATTTGAACGCACTAGAAACCCTCTCAGTCGAAAACAACCCTGGTGATTCAGATGAAATCATTGGTGATTTCCTTAACAATCCCAGAATTAAATAACTCGAACAAGGAAACGCCCTTTTAAAAATATTTATTTTACAAAAAGAACGACTATCTCACAAGAGAGCAGACAAAAGAATGAATAGAATACATGGATTTGAATTGCAAGTTAACAAGTTGTCGTACAAGTGTAGATAAGGATTCCTGGGATGATGCTGCTGGGTCAGCAGAGTGAGTGACCGGGCTGTGGGAACGGTGACCACGTAAAAAATAATGGAATTATTTTGGCGGGTTGAAACCATTTCTGTTTCGTTCGTACTTTCTTCGTTTTGGGTAATTTTCGAACGGATTTTTCGGCATGGTATTATTTTTCTCCAGTTCGTCTTCTTCATTGAAATTATTAGAACCAATAATAGGGCTAAGGTCCCAATAAGCAGGCCAAAAATGTTATTTTTGGGGTTCTTCGATTTGTTGATCGGAGTCAGTCGGTCCGCTATATTGTTGATTTCATATATTTCGTCAACATTCAGTTTGGTGAAGTTTGGTGTTTCGTACATTCGTGAAGTTTCCTTTTCTTCGATTGGGAATTTGGGCAAGATTAGCGGTTTGCCTTGTAGTACTTTTATGTCGTTGACGAAAATTTTATTTTGGAGATGAATTTCGCAGGTCTCTGGAATCTTGACTAGGGTGGGTACGTTTATTTCGAAATGCCGGTCGGTTTTGCATTTCGAAAATACTTTTTCGTTCTGGACTGGAATTATCAACACTTCTTCTCGAGTGACTTGTTCGATTATTGACTCCGCTACATTGATCTGGATGGGGTGGCAATCGTCAGTGGAATTTCCTTCAATCAGGTGGGTCGTGCAGTGGTCTTCTGGAAAGAGATCTTCGGTGCAGAAGTACGTTTCTTCCAATACAGGACATGGGCTCGATTCGAACTGGATTTTCTTGTTGCCTCGTGCCAAATATGGGTATTTAGGAACAAAGGTATATCGGTTGTGAATGATAGGATATAGGTGGAAAAATTTAAGAACTTCGTTTCTAATAATCGGGACATGAATCGCAAAAATCAGTCTGTTATTTGAGAATGTTACTTGTGTACCAAAAAATTGATAATATGTCAACATATTATTGAATTTTGGTATATTCGAATCAGTGTACATGTTCGTCAAGTAATCGATCATTTCTTTCAGTTCTGAGCTTGATATTATGGAATTATGTAATGCATTCAATTTCGCGAATGTTATGGCGTCTTCCAAATTATCGATAAAAGTGATAATATTTTGGCAATCAAGATTGATTTGTGAAAGTATTCCTTGAAAGGTAATATATCTCATCAGATCCTTAATAGTTTTCTGAGTTGTTTTTTGGAATATCATCAAGCTGTTTTTCAGATTTTCTTGATTCGAATTGAGGGTATTTATGGTTTTATTGTAGTGAGAAATGAGTTTTTTCGATAGGGAAATTTGCATGTTGAGTTCATTTATCAAATTTTCTTGGTTTCGTTCTAATAGTGATATGCTTTCGTCGTATCTTTTTCCGTCATCGGCATCAAGTGTTCCAAATAACCAATTTTCAATTTTACCAATACCATTGATCAGGCCTCTTTTAGTTCGAATATGAGGTTGGAGGTTTTCGAATTTGTTTTTTGTTGTTTGAATAAGATACTTCTGGTTAATGAGCTATTTGCCAATCCGTGATAGGAAATTGGGTTATTTATTTCTCCTTTCTCAAAAGTATTTTTTATCGATTTGAAATAGTCATCTAGATTGTTCAATTGGGTTATTATAGGACTTAGTTCTATATAATGTAAAAATGTATGTTTAGTGTATATTATTTTTGAGTTTCCTAGTTGGATAGGAAGAATGGGGTTGGTTAAAGGGGTGGTTTGGATGTCTTCTTCACTGCTTTGTACTTGGAGTACGTGAAGTAGAAGGTATAGGATCGGTGTATATGTCTGCATGATCGTTGTGTTTCTGTAACAAAGGTGTTTTTGTCATTTTTGGTTTTCTGGCAATTGTTTTGTGATAAGTGCCTTTGTTCGTTTTCAGCTTTATGTCGGTTTCTTTGAGTATTTTTGTCTGTTTGAATTTAGGTCGATCTTTATTACGCGCTTTTGTTCTTACGTATGCAATTTGTTCATCGTGAAAATTTGGAGGTTCATGTCTTTTCGTATTTCTTTCGGATATAATTTTTTCTTTGGTGGTTTGGTTAGAATTTTTTATTACTTCGTATAGTTTTTGGGCGTTCTCTTTGTGTTTTTGAACATAATCAGATACTATGATATGGTCATTAAGGTCAAATGGATTGTTAGTATTTATATGACCTTTGATAATTTCGAAAGGTGTGAATTTAGTGACATTATGTATCGAGTTGTTATATCCTAGAACTGCTCTTTTCATTAACTGTTCTGGGGTGAAATTTTTTCCTTCTTCTTTCAAACATCTATAGTGTTCGATCAAAGTAGAGTGAAATCTCTCGACTGGAGAGTTTGAATTACTATTTTTCGATGTCGTGTAGTGTAGTTCGATGTTATAAATTTTACAAAAATTCTCTAGATCTTTATTTTTGAATTCGGTACCCCTATCCGTGGTAATTTTCAGTGGTAGGCCATGATGAGTGATGAAATTGATAAGGTTTTCCAGTACTAATACTCCTGTTAACGATTTGAGTGGATATGCTTGACCATAGCGAGAGAATGTGTCAATAATTGTTGTGAAAGTTTCTTTCGAAATTTGGAAAGAATCTATGTGAATGTGTTCGAACGGTCTCGAGGTTGTAGGTGTTAAATTAAATTTAATGACAGGTGGGTTTCTGTCATATTTATTTTTTTGGCAAGTCTCGCAATTATTGATGAAGTTTTGTATATCGTCTGACATTTTTGGCCAATAAAATCGTGAACTAAGAGATGATTTCATTTCATTTATACCTCTGTGACAAGTTTTTGTGGTATGGTACATTTCAAGTTTTTCTTTTTGTTCGTTAAGAGTTTCTATATCTGTCAGGAAGGTTGGGCAATGAACAATTTTGAAAGAAGAATTTTTAAATAAATTTTGGATGGTTGTACTGAAAATTTGTGATACTGCAGGATTTTTGAAATGAAATGCAAATGTTTGTTTCGGGTCAATGAATTCTTTGAGAAGTTTGATGATGTTTTGTGTCATGTTTCTGGATGAAATGGTTACATAAGTACGGAAATTGTCAAAAACTTTTTCTACTCTGCATTGGATATTTTCGATATCACCGACTGCAACGATAATTTGATTTTTATATGTATTAACTGATCTTTCCGAAATTGGGATTTTGAAAATAGGTTCCTCGAGAGAGGTATGAACAGTTTCTAAATCTGAGGGGGCATTGTTTTCCGTTGGTTTTGGAGGAACAATTTGGATATCAGATAGTATATTGATTCGTTTTTCTGGCTTGATGGGTTCTAAAATTTCGTTCAAAAGGTCGTTGTCTAAAACAGGAAGATCGCTGGGATTGTTGAGGAAATCACCAATGATTTCATTTGAATCACCAGGGTTGTTTTCGACTGAGAGGGTTTCTAGTGCGTTCAAATCAACATTAATGGGTATTCTGGAAAGGGCATCGGCTGCTTTATTAGAAAGTCCTTTTTTATACTTTATAACATAGTCGAATTCTTCCAATTTCAAACGCCATCGCACAAGCCTAGAATTCGGTTCTTTTAATGAGAAAAGCCATTGAAGGGGCTTGTGATCGGTGAAAATTTCGAATCGTTTTCCGAAAAGGTAGGGTCTGAAATACTTACAACTCCAAACGATAGCAAGAAGCTCTTTCTCAATGGTTGAATAATTTATTTCAGGTGGATCGAGAGTTCGAGAGGCATAACAAATTGGGTGACCATTTTGTGACAAAATGGATCCAATGGCATAATTAGAGGCATCGGTGGTAACTTGAAATGGTTTTTCGAAGTCTGGGTATGCAAGAACAGGTTCGGATGTTAATATCGATTTACAAGTATTGAAGCAATTGATGAATTCTCTAGTATGTTCTACTTTGGCATTCTTTTTCAAGCAGTTCGTCAGGGGTTTTGTAAGTTTGGCAAAGTTGTTTATAAATTTTCGATAATATCCTAATAGACCTAAAAATGATTTTATTTCCCTTTGAGTTCTAGGGATCGGAAAATTCTGAACAGCTTTAATTTTTTTTGGATTTGGCTTTATGCCTTCGGGGGTGATGATATGGCCTAGAAATTCCACTTCTTTTCGTAGAAATTCTGTTTTATCGAGTTGAATTTTGAAGCGTGCTTCGCGTAATTTGGAAAAGACAAGTTTGAGGTTTTGTATGTGTTCCTGAAGTCCCGTGCTGAAAATTATTATATCGTCCATATATACCATACATACTTTATTTTGTAAGTCTTTCAGAACTTCGTCAAGAACTCTCTGAAGACTTGATGGAGCGTTTTTCAATCCGTAGGGCATGCGTACAAACTCGTAGTGTCCGTGCTCGGTATTAAAAGCCGTTTTTTCTATAGAATTTTGAGCCATTTCGATTTGATGAAAACTACTCGCCAAATCGAGGGTGGAAAAATATTGTGCTCTACCTAGTTTATCTAATATGTCATTAATATTTGGGAGTGGGTATCGATCGCTGATCGTTTTGTCATTGATTTTCCGGTAATCAACTACCACTCGCCATTTTGGCTTTCCGGAAGAATCCAGTTTTTTGGGGACTATCCAGATGGGCGAACACCATGGACTAGAACTCGGCCTAATTATATTTTTTTCAAGCATATCATTTATTTGGCGTTGGACTTCTTTTTTATGAATATGTGGGTACCGGTACGATTTGCTATGAACAGGAATTTCATCGGTTGTTTTAATTTCGTGTTTAATTTTTGATATAAATGTGAGTTCGTCTCCGGGTTTGAAAAATATATCTGAAAATTCTTTACATAATTTCCTGATAGCTTGTTTTCCTTCGGTGTTCATATGGTCCGTCCTTATCAAGTCGTTTATGTTAATTTCATTTGTATTTTTTTGTGAGTCTCTCGGTATATTTTCAAAGGTTTCAAAAGAGTATATTTCGAATCTTGATCGTTCAAAATTCTGTACTGGAAGTGGTTCTTTCAATTTAACTGAAATTGTTTGATCGGTGGGGTTCTGAACTTCCATAAGGGCATATCCGTTTTTAGAAACAGTCAAAATTTGTGGAATATAAAGATCATTGATAAAACAGAATTTCTACGAAAAGAAGTGGAATTTCTAGGCCATATCATCACCCCCGAAGGCATTAAGCCAAATCCAAAAAAAATTAAAGCTGTTCAGAATTTTCCGATCCCTAGAACTCAAAGAGAAATAAAATCATTTTTAGGTCTATTAGGATATTATCGAAAATTTATAAACAACTTTGCCAAACTTACAAAACCCCTGACGAACTGCTTAAAAAAGAATGCCAAAGTAGAACATACTAGAGAATTCATCAACTGCCTCAATACTTGTAAATCGATATTAACATCCGAACCTGTTCTTGCATACCCAGACTTCGAAAAACCATTTCAAGTTACCACCGATGCCTCTAATTATGCCATTGGATCCATTTTGTCACAAAATGGTCACCCAATTTGTTATGCCTCTCGAACTCTCGATCCACCTGAAATAAATTATTCAACCATTGAGAAAGAGCTTCTTGCTATCGTTTGGAGTTGTAAGTATTTCAGACCCTACCTTTTCGGAAAACGATTCGAAATTTTCACCGATCACAAGCCCCTTCAATGGCTTTTCTCATTAAAAGAACCGAATTCTAGGCTTGTGCGATGGCGTTTGAAATTGGAAGAATTCGACTATGTTATAAAGTATAAAAAAGGACTTTCTAATAAAGCAGCCGATGCCCTTTCCAGAATACCCATTAATGTTGATTTGAACGCACTAGAAACCCTCTCAGTCGAAAACAACCCTGGTGATTCAAATGAAATCATTGGTGATTTCCTCAACAATCCCAGAATTAAATAACTCGAACAAGGAAACGCCTTTTTAAAAATATTTATTTTACAAAAAGAACGACTATCTCACAAGAGAGCAGACAAAAGAATGAATAGAATACATGGATTTGAATTGCAAGTTAACAAGTTGTCGTACAAGTGTAGATAAGGATTCCTGGGATGATGCTGCTGGGTCAGCAGAGTGAGTGACCGGGCTGTGGGAACGGTGACCACGTAACTCCTCCCTCCTTAGGCCGAAAAAATAATGGAATTATTTTGGCGGGTTGGAACCATTTCTGTTTCGTTCGTACTTTCTTCGTTTTGGGTAATTTTCGAACGGATTTTTCGGCATGGTATTATTTTTCTCCAGTTCGTCTTCTTCATTGAAATTATTAGAACCAATAATAGGGCTAAGGTCCCAATAAGCAGGCCAAAAATGTTGATGTTATTTTTGGGGTTCTTCGATTTGTTGATCGGAGTCAGTCGATCCGCTATATTGTTGATTTCATATATTTCGTCAACATTCAGTTTGGTGAAGTTTGGTGTTTCGTACATTCGTGAAGTTTCCTTTTCTTCGATTGGGAATTTGGGCAAGATTAGCGGTTTGCCTTGTAGTACTTTTATGTCGTTGACGAAAATTTTATTTTGGAGATGAATTTCGCAGGTCTCTGGAATCTTGACTAGGGTGGGTACGTTTATTTCGAAATGCCGGTCGGTTTTGCATTTCGAAAATACTTTTTCGTTCTGGACTGGAATTATCAACACTTCTTCTCGAGTGACTTGTTCGATTATTGACTCCGCTACATTGATCTGGATGGGATGGCAATCGTCAGTGGAATTTCCTTCAATCAGGTGGGTCGTGCAGTGGTCTTCTGGAAAAAGATCTTCGGTGCAGAAGTACGTTTCTTCCAATACAGGACATGGGCTCGATTCGAACTGGATTTTCTTGTTGCCTCGTGCCAAATATGGGTATTTAGGAACAAAGGTATATCGGTTGTGAATGATAGGATATAGGTGGAAAAATTTAAGAACTTCGTTTCTAATAATCGGGACATGAATCGCAAAAATCAGTCTGTTATTTGAGAATGTTACTTGTGTACCAAAAAATTGATAATATGTCAACATATTATTGAATTTTGGTATATTCGAATCAGTGTACATGTTCGTCAAGTAATCGATCATTTCTTTCAGTTCTGAGCTTGATATTATGGAATTATGTAATGCATTCAATTTCGCGAATGTTATGGCGTCTTCCAAATTATCGATAAAAGTGATAATATTTTGGCAATCAAGATTGATTTGTGAAAGTATTCCTTGAAAGGTAATATATCTCATCAGATCCTTAATAGTTTTCTGAGTTGTTTTTTGGAATATCATCAAGCTGTTTTTCAGATTTTCTTGATTCGAATTGAGGGTATTTATGGTTTTATTGTAGTGAGAAATGAGTTTTTTCGATAGGGAAATTTGCATGTTGAGTTCATTTATCAAATTTTCTTGGTTTCGTTCTAATAGTGATATGCTTTCGTCGTATCTTTTTCCGTCATCGGCATCAAGTGTTCCAAATAACCAATTTTCAATTTTACCAATACCATTGATCAGGCCTCTTTTAGTTCGAATATGAGGTTGGAGGTTTTCGAATTTGTTTTTTGTTGTTTGAATAAGATACTTCTGGTTAATGAGCTATTTGCCAATCCGTGATAGGAAATTGGGTTATTTATTTCTCCTTTCTCAAAAGTATTTTTTATCGATTTGAAATAGTCATCTAGATTGTTCAATTGGGTTATTATAGGACTTAGTTCTATATAATGTAAAAATGTATGTTTAGTGTATATTATTTTTGAGTTTCCTAGTTGGATAGGAAGAATGGGGTTGGTTAAAGGGGTGGTTTGGATGTCTTCTTCACTGCTTTGTACTTGGAGTACGTGAAGTAGAAGGTATAGGATCGGTGTATATGTCTGCATGATCGTTGTGTTTCTGTAACAAAGGTGTTTTTGTCATTTTTGGTTTTCTGGCAATTGTTTTGTGATAAGTGCCTTTGTTCGTTTTCAGCTTTATGTCGGTTTCTTTGAGTATTTTTGTCTGTTTGAATTTAGGTCGATCTTTATTACGCGCTTTTGTTCTTACGTATGCAATTTGTTCATCGTGAAAATTTGGAGGTTCATGTCTTTTCGTATTTCTTTCGGATATAATTTTTTCTTTGGTGGTTTGGTTAGAATTTTTTATTACTTCGTATAGTTTTTGGGCGTTCTCTTTGTGTTTTTGAACATAATCAGATACTATGATATGGTCATTAAGGTCAAATGGATTGTTAGTATTTATATGACCTTTGATAATTTCGAAAGGTGTGAATTTAGTGACATTATGTATCGAGTTGTTATATCCTAGAACTGCTCTTTTCATTAACTGTTCTGGGGTGAAATTTTTTCCTTCTTCTTTCAAACATCTATAGTGTTCGATCAAAGTAGAGTGAAATCTCTCGACTGGAGAGTTTGAATTACTATTTTTCGATGTCGTGTAGTGTAGTTCGATGTTATAAATTTTACAAAAATTCTCTAGATCTT
Source organism: Zygogramma bicolorata (assembly GCA_032362365.1). Classification (NCBI taxonomy): domain Eukaryota; kingdom Metazoa; phylum Arthropoda; class Insecta; order Coleoptera; family Chrysomelidae; genus Zygogramma; species Zygogramma bicolorata. Next base: position 93,654 of record JAVJAQ010006097.1, on the reverse strand, counting down.
TATTTTTGAATTCGGTACCCCTATCCGTGGTAATTTTCAGTGGTAGGCCAAGATGAGTGATAAAATTGATAAGGTTTTCCAGTACTAATACTCCTGTTAACGATTTGAGTGGATATGCTTGACCATAGCGAGAGAATGTGTCAATAATTGTTGTGAAAGTTTCTTTCGAAATTTGGAAAGAATCTATGTGAATGTGTTCGAACGGTCTCGAGGTTGTAGGTGTTAAATTAAATTTAATGACAGGTGGGTTTCTGTCATATTTATTTTTTTGGCAAGTCTCGCAATTATTGATGAAGTTTTGTATATCGTCTGACATTTTTGGCCAATAAAATCGTGAACTAAGAGATGATTTCATTTCATTTATACCTCTGTGACAAGTTTTTGTGGTATGGTACATTTCAAGTTTTTCTTTTTGTTCGTTAAGAGTTTCTATATCTGTCAGGAAGGTTGGGCAATGAACAATTTTGAAAGAAGAATTTTTAAATAAATTTTGGATGGTTGTACTGAAAATTTGTGATACTGCAGGATTTTTGAAATGAAATGCAAATGTTTGTTTCGGGTCAATGAATTCTTTGAGAAGTTTGATGATGTTTTGTGTCATGTTTCTGGATGAAATGGTTACATAAGTACGGAAATTGTCAAAAACTTTTTCTACTCTGCATTGGATATTTTCGATATCACCGACTGCAACGATAATTTGATTTTTATATGTATTAACTGATCTTTCCGAAATTGGGATTTTGAAAATAGGTTCCTCGAGAGAGGTATGAACAGTTTCTAAATCTGAGGGGGCATTGTTTTCCGTTGGTTTTGGAGGAACAATTTGGATATCAGATAGTATATTGATTCGTTTTTCTGGCTTGATGGGTTCTAAAATTTCGTTCAAAAGGTCGTTGTCTAAAACAGGAAGATCGCTGGGATTGTTGAGGAAATCACCAATGATTTCATTTGAATCACCAGGGTTGTTTTCGACTGAGAGGGTTTCTAGTGCGTTCAAATCAACATTAATGGGTATTCTGGAAAGGGCATCGGCTGCTTTATTAGAAAGTCCTTTTTTATACTTTATAACATAGTCGAATTCTTCCAATTTCAAACGCCATCGCACAAGCCTAGAATTCGGTTCTTTTAATGAGAAAAGCCATTGAAGGGGCTTGTGATCGGTGAAAATTTCGAATCGTTTTCCGAAAAGGTAGGGTCTGAAATACTTACAACTCCAAACGATAGCAAGAAGCTCTTTCTCAATGGTTGAATAATTTATTTCAGGTGGATCGAGAGTTCGAGAGGCATAACAAATTGGGTGACCATTTTGTGACAAAATGGATCCAATGGCATAATTAGAGGCATCGGTGGTAACTTGAAATGGTTTTTCGAAGTCTGGGTATGCAAGAACAGGTTCGGATGTTAATATCGATTTACAAGTATTGAAGCAATTGATGAATTCTCTAGTATGTTCTACTTTGGCATTCTTTTTCAAGCAGTTCGTCAGGGGTTTTGTAAGTTTGGCAAAGTTGTTTATAAATTTTCGATAATATCCTAATAGACCTAAAAATGATTTTATTTCCCTTTGAGTTCTAGGGATCGGAAAATTCTGAACAGCTTTAATTTTTTTTGGATTTGGCTTTATGCCTTCGGGGGTGATGATATGGCCTAGAAATTCCACTTCTTTTCGTAGAAATTCTGTTTTATCGAGTTGAATTTTGAAGCGTGCTTCGCGTAATTTGGAAAAGACAAGTTTGAGGTTTTGTATGTGTTCCTGAAGTCCCGTGCTGAAAATTATTATATCGTCCATATATACCATACATACTTTATTTTGTAAGTCTTTCAGAACTTCGTCAAGAACTCTCTGAAGACTTGATGGAGCGTTTTTCAATCCGTAGGGCATGCGTACAAACTCGTAGTGTCCGTGCTCGGTATTAAAAGCCGTTTTTTCTATAGAATTTTGAGCCATTTCGATTTGATGAAAACTACTCGCCAAATCGAGGGTGGAAAAATATTGTGCTCTACCTAGTTTATCTAATATGTCATTAATATTTGGGAGTGGGTATCGATCGCTGATCGTTTTGTCATTGATTTTCCGGTAATCAACTACCACTCGCCATTTTGGCTTTCCGGAAGAATCCAGTTTTTTGGGGACTATCCAGATGGGCGAACACCATGGACTAGAACTCGGCCTAATTATATTTTTTTCAAGCATATCATTTATTTGGCGTTGGACTTCTTTTTTATGAATATGTGGGTACCGGTACGATTTGCTATGAACAGGAATTTCATCGGTTGTTTTAATTTCGTGTTTAATTTTTGATATAAATGTGAGTTCGTCTCCGGGTTTGAAAAATATATCTGAAAATTCTTTACATAATTTCCTGATAGCTTGTTTTCCTTCGGTGTTCATATGGTCCGTCCTTATCAAGTCGTTTATGTTAATTTCATTTGTATTTTTTTGTGAGTCTCTCGGTATATTTTCAAAAGTTTCAAAAGAGTATATTTCGAATCTTGATCGTTCAAATTTCTGTACTGGAAGTGGTTCTTTCAATTTAACTGAAATTGTTTGATCGGTGGGGTTCTGAACTTCCATAAGGGCATATCCGTTTTTAGAAACAGTCAAAATTTGTGGAATATAAAGATCATTTAGGGTACCTTCAACAGTGAGAACTTCGCCATCGGCTATAGAAACGGGCAGATACTTAATTATTCTTTCTTGTGGATTAACAGAAAAAGAAAAACAAGTATCTGTGGATTTTCTGAATTTGAAAGGTATTTCTACGTGGTTCCCGACTAATCTTTTATTCAAAAGATCAATATTGAGATTCATATTTATCAAATCTGACAGTCCTAAAACTCCGTCAAAAAATTCGTGAAAATCGAATAGTATGAAGTTTATTTCATAGTTGGTGTTGAATTCGGAAAATGCTGGTAATAGAGCTTGATATCTTACTTTTTGACTCCCTACTGCTGTTTTGATAATTGTATTTGAATGGTAAATTCTGTGTGGGTGAATTTTTTCGACAATCGATGGTTTAATAATCGATCTCGAGCTTCCCGTATCAATTAATAGTTCTATTATTCTGTTTTTATACTTTAGTTCGACGTAAGGCAAGGCATTACTACAGAATAAATGGATTTCGGTTAGGGTGGGCATTCTGGTTGGTCTATTGATTGAAAATTTACGGGTTCGTCGTTGTCGATGTCTTGGTGGTACTCGTTTTGAAAGTTTTGTTGGTTATGAGAATACGCGATATGATCTGTATAATAGTTTTCATCTGTCGAGTATTGATTTTCGAATAACTCTTGGTTAGTCTCGTTATAGTCAGATGAGTCCTCGTATTCGTTTGAAAAGAGTTCCTCGGACACAAAATTTGGTCTTTGGTTCGATGTAAAGAAATTTTGTGAATTTTGATAATTATTTGGGTGTTTGAAGTTAGTTTGTTGGGAAAAAGGTCTTTGAGATATTCTTGTTGGATTTCTTGACGTGGTTGACATTGGTTGGGGTTTTGGTAATTGGTTTGAAGGAATATTTTTTGGTTTGAAAACATTCTGGGGAGGTCCAAACACTTCGCGATTTGTGGGGTATCTTTGAGGTGGAAGTTGTTTGGGTTGGATATTGATTGGTTGATTGGGCCAGTTGGGCGTCGTTGAAAAATTAGAATTGAAAACTTTTTGGTCGTTTCTTGGGTAAAAATTTGACATGGGTGTGTTTTCGTTCGGGTTTAATGGTCTTTGAGGTTTAGAAATGTTGGTATTGAAGTATTGACGATTGGAAACATTGAATTTAGGTTTGTAATCATTAAGTGAACCATACATTTTCTCAAAATTCTCAAATTCGTTCACATATGCTATCGCATCTTCTAATGAAGCAGGTTTCTTAAGATGCATATTATTTCTAAGGGTACCTGAACAGCCTGCAATGAATGTACTGAGGGCAACTTTATGATAATGAGTTATTTGGCACAATTTTTCACCTTGACTGAGATTTGGGTCATTGCTTACTCTCTGTACAACACTACTTCTCAATAATTGTAATCTTGTACCGAAAGAAGTAAGATCTTCCCCTCTATAAGGCCTATTTCTAGTGAGTTCTTGAACTAAACAGTCTAAATCTCTCCTATCGGAAAAACATTGTTGTAACGCGGCTTTCAGAGTATCCCAAGTATTGAGTTCGGCTCTGTTTCCTACCATATACTCGGCTTTACCTATTAATTTTTCTTGAATACACTCGAGAATATGATTATCGAGTTCAACATTGTTATAGGTTCTATATGTATTTACTAAATTGTCACATCTATCGATAAATCTATTCAATGTGTTGCTATCACCATCAAATTGTTTCAAGTTACTGATTCTAGATTTGAATAAATTCCAATCTACTACTCGAGCTTGAGGTTGATCTACTGGTGGAACCATTGTTGAAATATTTGGGTTTGATTCGATAGTGTCAAAATTTACTAGGTTATTTTGAAATGATAATGTACTCAATCTTGTTGAAATATCTTCGATATCTGTCATTAAATTATTATTTTATTGATTGAGAGAGAAAAAAAAATCCTAAATTAATTGTCTCGAATAGACAGCGATTCTAACTATCTTCACCGAAGTCCTCAAACAGAGGGTTCGGAAAGGCGAGAAGGAAATATTTGGCACTTACAGTACGAGTATTCGGGTCTGCAGTTTCCAGTTTCCTCTCCGTTGATTCTTTGTAGTTCTCCTGGAGGTGGATCGTCTCGTCGTCCGCTCGTTCGGGTCGGTCCTTGAAGGGTTTGTTGAATTTGTGCTGAAGGGGTTGAAACTCCACGACGCAAATTTTCTTCTTCGCGCTGCACAAATCCTACTGACTGCGCCAATTAAATAACTCGAACAAGGAAACGCCTTTTTAAAAATATTTATTTTACAAAAAGAACGACTATCTCACAAGAGAGCAGACAAAAGAATGAATAGAATACATGGATTTGAATTGCAAGTTAACAAGTTGTCGTACAAGTGTAGATAAGGATTCCTGGGATGATGCTGCTGGGTCAGCAGAGTGAGTGACCGGGCTGTGGGAACGGTGACCACGTAACTCCAGCGATCTTCCTGTTTTAGACAACGACCTTTTGAACGAAATTTTAGAACCCATCAAGCCAGAAAAACGAATCAATATACTATCTGATATCCAAATTGTTCCTCCAAAACCAACGGAAAACAATGCCCCCTCAGATTTAGAAACTGTTCATACCTCTCTCGAGGAACCTATTTTCAAAATCCCGATTTCAGAAAGATCAGTTAATACATATAAAAATCAAATTATCGTTGCAGTCGGCGATATCGAAAATATTCAATGCAGAGTAGAAAAAGTTTTCGACAATTTCCGTACTTATGTAACCATTTCATCCAGAAACATGACACAAAACATCATCAAACTTCTCAAAGAATTCATTGACCCGAAACAAACATTTGCATTTCATTTCAAAAATCCTGCAGTATCACAAATTTTCAGTACAACCATCCAAAATTTATTCAAAAATTCTTCTTTCAAAATTGTTCATTGCCCAACTTTCCTGACAGATATAGAAACTCTTAACGAACAAAAAGAAAAACTTGAGATGTACCATACCACAAAAACTTGTCACAGAGGTATAAATGAAATGAAATTATCTCTTAGTTCACGATTTTATTGGCCAAAGATGTCAGACGATATACAAAACTTCATCAATAATTGCGAGACTTGCCAAAAAAATAAATATGACAGAAAACCACCTGTCATTAAATTTAATTTAACACCTACAACCTCGAGACCATTCGAACACATTCACATAGATTCTTTCCAAATTTCGAATGAAACTTTCACAACAATTATTGACACATTCTCTCGCTATGGTCAAGCATATCCACTCAAATCGTTAACAGGAGTATTAGTACTGGAAAACCTTATCAATTTCATCACTCATCATGGCCTACCACTGAAAATTACCACGGATAGGGGTACCGAATTCAAAAATAAAGATCTAGAGAATTTTTGTAAAATTTATAACATCGAACTACACTACACGACATCGAAAAATAGTAATTCAAACTCTCCAGTCGAGAGATTTCACTCTACTTTGATCGAACACTATAGATGTTTGAAAGAGGAAGGAAAAAATTTCACCCCAGAACAGTTAATGAAAAGAGCAGTTCTAGGCTATAACAACTCGATACATAATGTCACTAAATTCACACCTTTCGAAATTATCAAAGGTCATATAAATACTAACAATCCATTTGACCTTAATGACCACATCATAGTATCTGATTACGTTCAAAAACACAAAGAGAACGCTCAAAGACTATACGAAGTAATAAAAAATTCTAACCAAACCACCAAAGAAAAAATTATATCCGAAAGAAATACGAAAAGACATGAACCTCCAAATTTTCACGATGAACAAATTGCATACGTAAGAACAAAAGCGCGTAATAAAGATCGACCTAAATTCAAAAAGACAAAAATACTCAAAGAAACCGACATTAAGCTGAAAACGAACAAAGGCACTTATCACAAAACAATTGCCAGAAAACCAAAAATGACAAAAACACCTTTGTTACAGAAACACAACGATCATGCAGACATATACACCGATCCTATACCTTCTACTTCACGTACTCCAAGTACAAAGCAGTGAAGAAGACATCCAAACCACCCCTTTAACCAACCCCATTCTTCCTATCCAACTAGGAAACTCAAAAATAATATACACTAAACATACATTTTTACATTATATAGAACTAAGTCCTATAATAACCCAATTGAACAATCTAGACGACTATTTCAAATTGATAAAAAATACTTTTGAGAAAGGAGAAATAAATAACCCAATTTCCTATCACGGATTGGCAAATAGCTTATTAACCAGAAGTGAGTATCTTATTCAAACAACAAAAAACAAATTCGAAAACCTCCAACCTCATATTCGAACTGAAAGAGGCCTGATCAATGGTATTGGTAAAATTGAAAATTGGTTATTTGGAACACTTGATGCCGATGACGGAAAAAGATACGACGAAAGCATATCACTATTAGAACGAAACCAAGAAAATTTGATAAATGAACTCAACATGCAAATTTCCCTATCGAAAAAACTCATTTCTCACTACAATAAAACCATAAATACCCTCAATTCGAATCAAGAAAATCTGAAAAACAGCTTGATGATATTCCAAGAAACAACTCAGAAAACTATTAAGGATCTGATGAGATATATTACCTTTCAAGGAATACTTTCACAAATCAATCTTGATTGCCAAAATATTATCACTTTTATCGATAATTTGGAAGACGCCATAACATTCGCGAAATTGAATGCATTACATAATTCCATAATATCAAGCTCAGAATTGAAAGAAATGATCGATTACTTGACGAACATGTACACTGATTCGAATATACCAAAATTCAATAATATGTTGACATATTATCAATTTTTCGGTACACAAGTAACATTCTCAAATAACAGACTGATTTTTGCGATTCATGTCCCGATTATTAGAAACGAAGTTCTTAAATTTTTCCACCTATATCCTATCATTCACAACCGATATACCTTTGTTCCTAAATACCCATATTTGGCACGAGGCAACAAGAAAATCCAGTTCGAATCGAGCCCATGTCCTGTATTGAAAGAAACGTACTTCTGCACCGAAGATCTTTTTCCAGAAGACCACTGCACGACCCACCTGATTGAAGGAAATTCCACTGACGATTGCCATCCCATCCAGATCAATGTAGCGGAGTCAATAATCGAACAAGTCACTCGAGAAGAAGTGTTGATAATTCCAGTCCAGAACGAAAAAGTATTTTCGAAATGCAAAACCGACCGGCATTTCGAAATAAACGTACCCACCCTAGTCAAGATTCCAGAGACCTGCGAAATTCATCTCCAAAATAAAATTTTCGTCAACGACATAAAAATACTACAAGGCAAACCGCTAATTTTGCCCAAATTCCCAATCGAAGAAAAGGAAACTTTACGAATGTACGAAACACCAAACTTCACCAAACTGAATGTTGACGAAATATATGAAATCAACAATATAGCGGATCGACTGACTCCGATCAACAAATCGAAGAACCCCAAAAACAACATCAACATTTTTGGCCTGCTTATTGGGACCTTAGCCCTATTATTGGTTCTAATAATTTCAATGAAGAAGACGAACTGGAGAAAAATAATACCATGCCGAAAAATCCGTTCGAAAATTACCCAAAACGAAGAAAGTACGAACGAAACAGAAATGGTTCCAACCCGCCAAAATAATTCCATTATTTTTTCGGCCTAAGGAGGGAGGAGTTACGTGGTCACCGTTCCCACAGCCCGGTCACTCACTCTGCTGACCCAGCAGCATCATCCCAGGAATCCTAATCTACACTTGTACGACAACTTGTTAACTTGCAATTCAAATCCATGTATTCTTTTCATTCTTTTGTCTGCTCTCTTGTGAGATAGTCGTTCTTTTTGTAAAATAAATATTTTTAAAAAGTCGTTTCCTTGTTCGAGTTATTTAATTCCTGAACCCTAGCTTGAGTAATCTCTGAAAATAATCTATGGTTTGTTCACAGAAGCCAGGTTATTGGCAATTAGTTAATAATAGTATATTATTCAACGAGCGTATGATGATGGTATTATTCACGAGGTCACAGAGAGAATAAGAGTCATCATACAAGAGTAGAATACTATAGTCCATGACTATTGTATCAACCATACATTTTGAGAGAAATGTTGGAAAGGAAATAACAATGATATCAAAAAATTCGACAAAAATATTCATAATGCATTAAGAATGACTATATCCATCAATCACTAGTGAATAATGAAATTATTATTCAGTACCATCAATACGTTACCGTTATTCTTGAAGAAACACATGCATTATGAATATTTTATATAATAGTCGTAGACAAAATAGTAAATAGTGTATTAGTAGAAAACTATAATATTGTTACGAATATGAACCCTTTCTCTAAGCTCATCGTCTGTCACCGCGATTCATCGAGAATGTTACAGAGAGATACCAACAGCATTTGTTCACACACGAGAGAAAAAAAACATCGCGAAAGTTCTAGAAATGTCGAAGTGCGTTCGAATACGGAAAATTCCAGAACCATGGACCTATATATAGCGGACGGGGAGCAGAGTACGAGTTCATTTGATTATATTACAGATAGCAAACAAGTGAATCGGGAGATCATCATATATCAAGCTTTCCAAGATTTTACTGAATACACAAAGTTTACTTATTTTCCTATAGTTCGTTGCAGAGTTTTTATCTCCTGAGTTTTTATAGATAGGAACCAAATGTTCCATTTTCCAGATATTTGAAAGATTGCCTCATCTGATTGTCAAGTTGAATAAGATTGTAAGTGGTATTCGTAATGAGTCTGCACAATTTTTAACAGAAACAACAGGAATGTTGTCATAGCCGGCCTCCTCATTTATATCTAAAGATCTAATCTTATTGCGAACATCCTCGTTATCAGAAAATACTTCATTCATCTCAATGCTGTTAGAATTTGACACAGCTTTTAAAGGAATTTGTTGATATGGTTCCTGAACACTTTTGAAATAAGTAGCGAATAAATTACATATATCATTACCTTTTGTTGCTTGAATATCATTGAAGGTTACGAAGGATGAAACTCCAGTCCCCTGTTTAGAACTTGAAGCAAATTGCCAAAATTTCTTAGGATCTCCCTGTATGCCAATCTCTACGTTCTCAATATACGTTTCATAGTCTTCTTTCAACATTGGTTTACATCGACGTCTAAGATATTTGAATTTATTAAAGTACGCTATATCTTGGTAGCGTTTCCATTTTTTGTGAACTTCGTTTCATTGTTTGATATTGTCAATAGTTGATCTGGAGAAGAAAGCTAGATATTTTTTGTTTTTCATAGATATCTTGGGAACGTAGCGATCTATGACACTTTTCAGTAAATCATAAAATGTGCTCAATGTTCCGTCTATATCATGATTTTCGAATAATGCATTCCAATTTATTCGGCTTGAATATGAATTAATTTCGAAGTAGTTTCCTTTTCTGAAGTTATAGAATTCACCTGTTTTTCTGTTGAGATTATGATTAAAAGCGTTTTTCAGATAAAATTCGACTGGTGGATGATGATTATCCACTGAAACTGAAGAACAGCCACTCTTATGCAGGCTATGGATAGCAGAGTCGATATTACAGAATACTAGATCCAATATCCTATCATTGAAGTTCTTGACAAAATTGTATTGTACGAATTCTTCAGATAAAAGCATGTCAATCAGATGAGAATTCTTATCATCAACATTGCGGGTTTTAGTAATTATTGTTATTATGGACAATCCAGTTTATATGCGGCATATTGAAATTTCACAAAAATTCATGGGGATGCTTGAAGACTGGCTTTAAATCAAATATTCAAAAACTGAACAATTTGTTCAGGCCAGCCTCAACTCACCTACACTGTAGGTTGACGGACTAACACCTATTAGAAAACAACTACTCCCCTGGCTAATACCACGAAGGGCATTGAATTACATCCAACAGGTGTCAGTGCGGAATTCTTCACAGAAGAAATTCCACATATGCTCGTGGCGATACAACTACCAGAATTGATTTTCAATTACTGGGACGGGACACACTTGCAGACCGGTTTTGGGCTATTTGGCCCCTCATCAGTGCAAAGCAGTGCCATCATCAACATTAAGTCGATGACTTCCCATAATTGAAAATCATACTCGAGCAGAGTATCTTCCCTAGACCTAGGCTGATACAAACAACTAGCAAAATAGCCGTTGCTGCGCCATCTGCCCGTAGACTAGGTACTCACCAAGAGCATATCCGCATGGCCCCAATTCCTTGTACAAGGAAAATACGAATTTCACAAAAATTCATGGGGATGCTTGAAGACTGGCTTTAAATCAAATATTCAAAAAATGAACAATTTGTTCAGGCCAGCCTCAACTCACCTACACTGTAGGTTGACGGACTAACACCTATTAGAAAACAACTACTCCCCTGGCTAATACCACGAAGGGCATTGAATTACATCCAACAGGTGTCAGTGCGGAATTCTTCACAGAAGAAATTCCACATATGCTCGTGGCGATACAACTACCAGAATTGATTATCAATTACTGGGACGGGACACACTTGCAGACCGGTTTCGGGCTATTTGGCCCCTCATGAACAAATTGTTCATTTTTTGAATATTTGATTTAAAGCCAGTCTTCAAGCATCCCCATGAATTTTTGTGAAATTCGTATTTTCCTTGTACAAGGAATTGGGGCCATGCGGATATGCTCTTGGTTAGTACCTAGTCTACAGGCAGATGGCGCAGCAACGGCTAATTTGCTACTTGTTTGTATCAGCCTAGGTCTAGGGAAGATACTCTGCTCGAGTATGATTTTCAATTATGGGAAGTCATCGACTTAATGTTGATGATGGCACTGCCTTGCACTGATGAGGGGCCAAATAGCCCGAAACCGGTCTGCAAGTGTGTCCCGTCCCAGTAATTGAAAATCAATTCTGGTAGTTGTATCGCCACGAGCATATGTGGAATTTGAATTCCGCACTGACACCTGTTGGATGTAATTCAATGCCCTTCGTGGTATTAGCCAGGGGAGTAGTTGTTTTCTAATAGGTGTTAGTCCGTCAACCTACAGTGTAGGTGAGTTGAGGCTGGCCTGAACAAATTGTTCATTTTTTGAATATTTGATTTAAAGCCAGTCTTCAAGCATCCCCATGAATTTTTGTGAAATTCGTATTTTCCTTGTACAAGGAATTGGGGCCATGCGGATATGCTCTTGGTTAGTACCTAGTCTACGGGCAGATGGCGCAGCAACGGCTATTTTGCTAGTTGTTTGTATCAGCCTAGGTCTAGAGAAGATACTCTGCTCGAGTATGATTTTCAATTATGGGAAGTCATCGACTTAATGTTGATGATGGCACTGCCTTGGACTGATGAGGGGCCAAATAGCCCGAAACCGGCCTGCAAGTGTGTCCCGTCCCAGTAATTGAAAATCAATTCTGGTAGTTGTATCGCCACGAGCATATGTGGAATTTCTTCTGTGAAGAATTCCGCACTGACACCTGTTGGATGTAATTCAATGCCCTTCGTGGTATTAGCCAGGGGAGTAGTTGTTTTTTAATAGGTGTTAGTCCGTCAACCTACAGTGTAGGTGAGTTGAGGCTGGCCTGAACAAATTGTTCATTTTTTGAATATTTGATTTAAAGCCAGTCTTCAAGCATCCCCATGAATTTTTGTGAAATTCGTATTTTCCTTGTACAAGGAATTGGGGCCATGTGGATATGCTCTTGGTTAGTACCTAGTCTACGGGCAGATGGCGCAGCAACGGCTATTTTGCTAGTTGTTTGTATCAGCCTAGGTCTAAGGAAGATACTCTGCTCGAGTATGATTTTCAATTATGGGAAGTCATCGACTTAATGTTGATGATGGCACTGCCTTGCACTGATGAGGGGCCAAATAGCCCGAAACCAGTCTGCAAGTGTGTCCCGTCCCAGTAATTGAAAATCAATTCTGGTAGTTGTATCGCCACGAGCATATGTGGAATTTCTTCTGTGAAGAATTCCGCACTGACACCTGTTGGATGTAATTCAATGCCCTTCGTGGTATTAGCCGGGGAAGTAGTTGTTTTCTAATAGGTGTTAGTCCGTCAACTTACAGTGTAGGTGAGTGGAGGCTGGCCTGAACAAATTGTTCATTTTTTGAATATGCATATTAAAATCCCCATAAATAACAGAATAACCAGATAATTTGCTAGCGATCGATTGTACTTTATTTGTGAAACAGGTTCTAGCGTTGTCATTATTGGGAGGTAAATAAACACAACACAGGTGAAGTTTTCTGTTAATATTGTCCAAATGAAGAGTGACCCAGATATCTTCGGCATCGCTCTGCCATGTTGTTCGAAGTACAGCATTATAATTTCTGCGAACTGCTATCAAGACACCACCACCGTTCGTTTTTTTTGTTTGAGGTGGTCATTCTATCTCGGCGAAAAACATTATAATGATCAGGATTGAATATTTCGTCACTACCAATACAATCGTTGAGTAATCCGGAAATCAAATATACATCAGCATCAATACTGGTCGAGTTCAACTTACATTCATGAGTTTTAGTTCGGAGTCCCCGAACATTCTGCCCATATATCAAAAGGTCCATTGAAAGTGTAGAAAAATGTATATATTGATCGATATAATGTATTAACTGCTTATTGCAGCGAAATCAAATCCTGTGAACTGCGAATGAGTAATATACGTGATGTATCATCTTTCCTCATGAATATTTTTCCCCCCTTTGTCCAGACGAACTTAAAGTTCTTCGATTTTCCAGCATCGCGAGCCTCTTTGAATAGGAGTTCGTTCTGAGGTGTGAGGTGTTCATTGATGAATAGGTTGTTCAAATCTCCATCAACATTCAAGCCACTCCTTGGATTATAACTATTTTTACGAGATTGTGTCGCCAATGATAAGATGTCATCTCTAATTTTTCTGGAGTTGAAACAAACTATAAAATTCTTGGGCTTATTAGAGCTGGCGTTCATAGTTTGCACACGATGAACGAAATCAATTTTTCCTGTTATATCAACGCCAAGAGAGTTTGTGATTTTGTGAACAGTCGAAATCAAGTTTTCGTCTCGCTTCTCAGATACGCCTTGTATTTCTATATTGCCCCGTCTCGAATTTTGCTCGTGTTCATTGATTCTGTTAGGCAGATCATTGACCTGAATTTTGAGATGATCATTCTCTTTCTTCATTGCCTTGATTTTATGAAAGAGATTTTTGACATCTCCTAGGGATTTTTCGAAATCTGTTATCTTATTTGAGCAGAAAGTCACAGAGTCGACGAGATCGTTTTGCTTCATGCGGAAATATTTGAATTCTCTTTGGATTTGTAACATGAGGTTGATCACGCTCGCATCCCTCTCGGAAAAATCCGATGCAGATGCAGCGGTCCGTGCCCGGGTGCTTCGTTGTGTCGCGTCCGTATCGGTTGACATCAAACATGTTGGGCATTTCCAACATGTACCTGGGATGGCCTTCATTGTCTTTATCAGATCGCTAGATAGATCCACACATTTATGATGATAACAATTTTGGCAAAAACTAGCGCACTGAATACCGGCTAACTTTTCAGAAATGGGCTGTTCAGACCTTTTGCACGTAGCCTGCATATTTATGCTGTATGAAGAATATTTTTGAATTCAAATTATTTATCCACGAGAACTCTTCTCACTGAATTGATTGATATCGAGTTCGAATTGATACCTCCACTTGAAGTAATTTGTTGATCGCGATAACACAGAGCTGAGAATAAACGTGACCGTATGCTAGGACGGTCACACACACACAATGCTGTGTGTGTATTCTTATGCTGTATCGTTCTTTTGTGAGGATTCACTTGGGTCAATGGAATTGTCACATTACAACAATTATATGTGTACATTGGTGTTGCAGCATCATCTAATCCCACTCGTTTCATTGATGGGCCTTCTTGACAACTCTGGAGCTGATGACGACGATGGTTATCACTACGAGTGAAAGATTCACCATAATCACAGGAATATATCGACATCGTTTCGATGTGCTCTCACAAAATCACTCGAAGTTAACTAATATCAAGAGAGATGTCCGACCTCTTATGTTTTCATACAAGTTGAAGAACTGTGATCTACATCACAGAGCTTGGAAATGGGATTACAATTTTGACACATAAAGAATATCGGACTTGGATGTGACAGTCAGAGTTGTAAATTGTGATTAAATGTTTTGAACAAGATTTTAGCAATAACCAGTTCGTATTGTTGAGAATATATGATGATGAAGTGAATTGTGGAGAAACGAAATACTGGTAAGTATTCTCCTCAGACAGAGATAATACATAAAATCTCCTAAAATATATATATATATATATATATATATATATATATATTGTCTTCGCGAAAATGCCGAATAATATAGGTACCTCTGTCGGACAGATTCAACGGTATTCATTTGGCATTCATACAGTGTTCCAGATGAGACATCCATATTCCAGTTTTGATCACACAAAACGGAGTGGAGGAGTTTAATGGTTCACATTTCTTGAAAATAACAAAATAACTATTTTTTTGTTAATGAAACCCAATACCGTCGATGAAGATGAAACTATTTAGTGTATATGTGGGGTGAACTTGAATTAATTGTCTGAAAGGATTTCAAGAATCATCATTTCATATTGAGACTCCAATATTCCACTATTTATGGTGTGATAATGATTGATTGAAGCTCATACATCTTGAGTTCAACTCCGTTGACTGAACCGATGACTTAACTCAAGATGTATGAGCCTCTGAAGAAGCTAGCCACTCGCGCCAGCGAAACGTCGGGAAGAAATTCCAAAAATCGACGACTTCTTAACTCGAACCAAAGTAGTGATCCCGAAAACCTCGGCCGCGAAAGCCTTAACCATTTTGTCAAAACGGTATTTATTCAGATTTTTGGTAGAGAGCATACAGATTCACATGAATAATGTCACAATATATCCATCACAAACAACAACATTATTGGGAATTCACGTAGAATCTGAATTGCAAATTCCACATCGATCTTGTATGTGAAAGAATCAACAGTGGCTATCATGCCCTCAAGAAGGTCTTAAGTGAAAAACAACTCGAGGGCGTGTACTATGCAATGATAAACTCTGTTCTCTCATACAACGTATATAATTGTCTTGTTTATGTGAAAAAAAAAATTGAATCAGAAACAATCTCCATGAGCCACAATTATTCAACTAGAAATGGTCATCTACAGCAACATCGCCCCAAGTTGTTTGATGAATCTTCCAATCTATAAAAAATACAAATAAAAAAAGTATAACACTTTCAGTTTTCAAGCGTTGAATTGAAGACTATCTATCATTAGGCTGCTTCTACTCCATTCAGTTGTACATGGATATGAATCCTTTCAACATTTTTTTGTTTAAGCTATCAAGAAAGAGCTCATTCAACTTTCGGAAATGCTCGTAGATTTTCTGTGTAACAACTCATAGAGTGTGGTCCAACAAAAATTCAACAATTTTTCCGCTCTTATCATCACCGTAACTTCAATCTCCTAACGGGGGTTAGCACAACCCCTTGAGTTTGAATAGGGATGAGGGTTGTTGCGATAACTCATTTTGAAGATCTTATCGAGTATCATCTGGTCTTGAGATTGCGCTTCACAAGTTCCATCGATAACGAAATGATAGGCCAAATAGTGGAAGATTACGTACTTTTGTGATTAGTTTATTCAATGTTCGAAATGGGTACCATTCACTTCCATACAGTATTGAATGTTTTGCTGATCCTCAAAAAAAAAGTCCAGGGGGGCAGGTGATCTGGGTGGCCAATCAATATGTCCCCTTCTTCCAATTCAGGCGCGAGGAAAATTGTCATCTGAGAACTGACGCACAGGTTGTACGAATCGACGTGGAGCGCCATCTTGTTGGTACATGATCGTTTTATGGTGTTCATTATTCTTCAATAGGGCAGTAGGGCTAGATGAACAGCGTTTTCTAATAGATCTAAATAAATTTGGTATCTGCGATTACCGGGTATAACAAAAGTGCCGATGATATGATTTCCATCAATACCCGCCCAAACATTCAATTTCTGGGGATGCCGAGTATCCACTCCACGAAATTATTTTGGATTTTCATCTCATCAATATCGACATTGCCTGTTTGATGATTCTCATGTTGTGCGTAAAACACCAGACACATCGGCCAATTTCCTAGTTCTAAGAGTCGAATCCATTGCATTGCATGACCTACGACAGCCACTTTCCTCGCTTTGTCTCTTTCATGCACCCTCTCTTTGTTTTCGGCTGAACCAGTAGCGTCCAATTTGGCAACCAGTTGCACAACGTACGCAGTGGGTACATTTTTCTACGATGTCGTTCGTTATAAACCCGCTGTTGTTCGCGCAAAGTTTTTATTTCTAAAATATATTTTTATCATTTCCACCCTTTCTTCTACAGAATACACCATTTTAATGCTACTACAAATTAACAAACGCTTTGACACACTATTTGCGTTCTAGAACATTCACGATGCTGAGGTGAATCAAAAACATCTTTTACGTCGAATGAGAATAATATTCTCCACAATGTATCTTCCACATTGCATCTTTCACTATTTTAGCTGTTATTTCATTATCAATGGATATCTTGAAACGTAATTTCAGGGTCAGACAGTACTCGATAAGATCTTCAAAATTAGTTATCGCAACACCCCTCATCCCTATTCAAATTCAAAGGTTTGTGCATATGCCCGGTGGGGGGTTGAAGTTACGGGAATGAAAAAAGTGGAAAAGTTGTTTCCCTTGCAATCAGAAATTGACGGGTACGAGCGATTTTCACATTTTCATGTTAACGGCAGAAATTCAAGATATTCAGTTTTCATTGGACTATTCACTTGTTTCAATGACCAAAAATCCTCGGATATGCTTGTAATTATCATTATTTTTTCAATTCAGAGCAAGTAGGCTAACAATGGAAGGTAACAATATTATTCGGAAACGAAACATCGACCCAAAGTTTTTTCTCAGAATCCCTTAGTCTGAATTCTTCGATCATTTTATGAATATTTATTTTTATCACCCTACTGGTGAGCAAGTCTATAGCAAATTGACATGTAACCCAATCATTTTCAATATGTTTCAGAATGACAGACTTATCTGCAGATATGCGCGATGTACAATTAGAAAGTATAGTAAGCATTTAGTGTCATTCAATTCCATGTTCATCTGGTGTGAAATTTGTGGTTTCCGTTGATTGAAGTGCCATTCACGAGTTTCGAAAAAAAAATTAAATGAAATTCTGTTGGAGTTGGTATGAAAGAATATTTCTTTGGAAATGAAAGCAATAGGCGAAACTTTCACCATTTGGCACCTCATTTCGGGCACAACAGTTTTAGTGTTCGATGGAAGATGTTGTTGAAAATAACAATGACTGGTTTATTCCCATATACAGTGCTTCTGATGATGATTATCAATTGCATAAAATATTCAATATGTGTTGAACTCACGGAAAAACAGCAGAATATGAGGAAGATTTCGCCTCGTGGTTTACCCTCAATCGTACCCCATAACGAAGGAGGTGAGAATATATATTATTAACTTTCTTGAACTCATTTATTTGATTGAAAAAGGAAACACGAAGTCATCTCCACAACATATTCAATTCCTAAAGGAACTATGTCCTAGTTAAGACATGTTTCGAACATATATATGTTCATCTTCAGTTAAGTACAAAAAGGCTGAAATAGAGTTAACAATGAGAAAACAGTAAAAATGATTTTTTACATGATACTTACGAGAGTTGGGAGATCAAAAAACGACAAATTACATATTAACAATCATTACACTACTTACGAGAACCGAAGTGGTTCAAGAAGTAGAATTATGTTATAAGATGGGTGTGGAACCCCAGAATAATAATGGTATTTGCATTACAAATTGGAATTATTAACAAAACACTAGAAAACTGTATAAAGTTTGAAGGTTTAGTCTTTAGGAGACAGATGTCCTTACTGAAACTAATGATTAAATATTTTGATAATGAATTGTTATAATGCAAGTAAATGAATTTAAACAAGTTTTTTTGTGATTTAACATTAGGGAGAAACAATGTCCTTTTCTGTGACTGAAAAATTCAATTGTGGGAAGAGGAAGTTATAATATAATCAAAAAAGGGTACACAATCAAAGTTGATCTGATCATTAAGGGAATTATAAAAAGGTTGTTTCGAAATTTGATTAATATGGAAAATTTCACTAATATTGAGTAGCGCACCTTTATCACAAATATGAACTATATCGAAATCTGTTTCTGGATTGAAAAAATGGTTAGAGTTAATAATGTGGTTAGCAAAGGAATTATTAGTTAAAATTTCAAAAGTGTTATCATGATTTTTATATTTATCTATCATTCTAATATGTTCTTTAAGACGTATTTTAAAATTACGACCAGTTTGTCCAACATAAACACTATTACAATCAGGATGGGAACACATCAGTTTGTAAACTCCAGATTTTTCCATTAAGGGGATTTTATCTTTATTGTTAATGAAGTTTTTCCCTAAGGAATTGTTGGTTTTAAGAGAGATACATAAATTATAATCTGCTTTATTGAAAATGTTTTTAATAAGATAGTTTCCCTAAAAAGAGGATAGAGTTAAATTTGGTGTATTTCATGGGGGTACGAGATTGATTGTTATGGAAATAGAGAACAATCAATCTTTAGCCTTCTTGGATCTTTTGATCTCGAAAAACAACCAACATTCTGAATTTTCCATCTATAGAAAACCAACTCATACAGATAATATTATCCCCTACCATTTCTTTCATCCTGACACACATAAATTTGCTTCTTTCAATTCTCTTTTCTCTAGACTTTTCTCTATTCCTTTGAACGAAGAGTATTTCACCAAGGAACTGAACATTATCCGGCAAATAGGTTATAATAATGGTTATCCTTTCCATATCATTGAAAAAATATACAATCGTCATGTCCTTAGAAACGTTAATTGCAACCTTCGTACCCCCATGAAATACACCAAATTTAACTCTATCCCCTTTTTAGGAAAACTATCTTACAGTATTAAAAACATTTTCCCTTAATGATCAGATTAACTTTGATTGTGTACCCTTTTTTGATTCTATTATAACTTCCTCTTCCCACAATTGAATTTTTTAGTCACAGAAAAGGACATTTTTTCTCCCTAATGTTAAATCACAAAAAAACTTGTTTAAATTCATTTACTTGCATTATAACAATTCATTATCAAAATATTTAATCATTAGTTTCAGTAAGGACATCTGTCTCCTAAAGACTAAACCTTTAAACTTTATACAGTTTTCTAGTGTTTTTTTGGATTTGTGTTGTGCCTCGTTCCTCCTAGGTGCCTCCACTTGTCTCCTTGATGCTCATTTCGGTTTTGTTTCACGATTTCGTCCATTTTGTTGTCTACCCACGCCACACTTGCATGGTGTTTTGTTAATAATTCCAATTTGTAATGCAAATACCATAATTATTCTGGGGTTCCACACCCATCTTATAACATAATTCTACTTCTTGAACCACTTTGGTTCTCGTAAGTAGTATAATGATTTTTAATATGTAATTTGTCGTTTTTTGATCTCCCAACTCTCGTAAGTATCATGTAAAAAATCACTTTTACTGTTTTCTCATTGTTAACTCTGTTTCAGCCTTTTTGTACTCAACTGAAGATGAACATATATATGTTCGAAACATGTCTAAACTAGGACATAGTTCCTTTAGGAATTAAATATGTTGTGGAGATGACTTCGTGTTTCCTTTTTCAATAAAATTGGTCTTCCACTTTGAGTATGGACTACTACCTTCTCATGTAATTGAATTATGAAGCTGGAGACCCAGTTCATGAATGTGATCTATTGAAATTTCGATAGCCCGTGGTGAATCAGAATTGTCAACCACAGATATAAAAGTAATAATAAATGTCTTTATTCATCACAATCAACCAAGTATACATTCGATTCATGAGAAAAAAAATATTTATTTGGTGGACTCTCAGCTTGAGCTGTTTCAAAACTTTACCAGGATATGAAGTAACAGACATCTCGAAGGTATTCGACTGGAACTTCAAGACTCCTCTACCTCTTCGACATTGCTCGTCATCTTTCAGGTTATACTTCAATAATAATAATAATAATAATGATCTTGAGTCATCCTTTGAGATCGTATACATGATATAGGACAAGTTATAAAATGAATATACACAGAAATATATTATATAGGTACACACCCCCACACACACCCCCACATATATATATATATATATATATATATATATATATATATATATATATATATATATATATATATATATATATATATATATATATATATATATATCAATTTAGGTAGCATATTGACATAATATACTGTATAATAAGTAGGAATATTAAATCACAATCTACGAATGGTATTATAATTTCAACAGTGACAACATATCGTTCACAAACTGATATATCAATTATGGTCATACAGTATTTGATTTGATAAATCGAAAAATTCAGACATGACAACAACTAGAATATTGAAATTCACTGAATATCAATGGCGGCAAATTA
>JAVJAQ010006097.1:0-67500 GCA_032362365.1 Zygogramma bicolorata | reverse complement strand
ATCACAATTATGATTGTTTATAGTTATTTATATAGGCCTCACTCATATATACATATATAAGTATATATAAATGGTAAATGACTTAATCATTTATTATCAAAACTGCAGAGGGTTAAATACTAAATTGAACGAGTTTTTCAGGAACACTTTAGAAAATTCATACGATGTTTTTGTGGCTGTTGAGACGTGGTTGCAGGAGGGGGTTTGGGACGGAGAAATTGTGGATATCAATGAGTTTAATGTGGTAAGATCTGATAGGAATAACCAATTAACTAACAAAAATAGAGGAGGTGGACTTTTAATAGCTACCAAGAAAAAATATAAAATTTTAAATATTCTCAAAATAAGCTCTATCTTTGAGGCATTAGTAATACATATAAAGGTTAAAAATGTTAAATATAGCTTTGGTTCTGTGTATATACCTCCCAATGGTGCACTGGAAGTATATGAGTCGGCAATAGACTTTTTACAACGAAATTTAGTTAATTTAGAGACCACTTACTTTTTCGGAGACTTCAATATACCTGAAATCACTGGAATCAATTATAATTATAATATGTTGAATAGTAAACTTGATGCCATTCGCGACTTTTTAGATTTTAATAATTTTAGGCTTTTCAACGACATAAAAAATTCACAAGGTGAAACCTTAGATTTAATAATGAGTTCGGAAAATAATTATGAAAAATGTAAAGTACTAAAAGAGGAATTACCACTTATAAAAGAGGATATTTATCATCCAGCATTACAAATTTCAATTAAAATCGGAGTCCAGGTAATAGGACAAAGTAAAGGTTCACAAGAACAACAATTTAACTTCAAACGAGCAGATTTTCTGAAACTGAGCGAACGAATCAGAGATACTAATTGGAATAACGTATTGAGCGAGACATCGGATGTGAACACGGCATTACGGCATTTTTATTCATTGTGGTCGAAAATTATTGAGGAGTGTGTTCCCAAATATGTTCAGAATAAAAACACTAAAAAATTTCTCAACTGGTTTACGAAAGATATTAAAGATCTCATTAAAGAAAAAAATAAATATAGGAGATTGAGTAAAGTTACCGACCATTTCATGGACAAGTATTTAAAACTGAAAAAGCAGTTGAGAAACTTGATTGGAGCCGAAGAGAAAATATACATTAACAGAGTTGAACATAACTTGAAAGATAACATTAACGAATTTTGGAATTATACAAATACGAAGAAACAAAATAACCTGAACCTAGGAAGTTATATCCTTGAGGGAGATAGTATTTCCGCTAATGAAACAGCAGAAGTTTTTGCAAACTTTTTTTCATCTGTTTATGCTCCGAATAAAGCTACGTATAATATTAACTTTGATAGGGATAATGTTGCTTGTAATAACACTTTTGTACTCAATGAAATAGTCGACGACGACTTTAATAGGGCGGTGAAAAAATTAAAACCTAAAAAAGCAGCAGGTGTCGATGGCATTCCTCCTTATATTATTAAGGCCTCTAATGATTAGTTGAAAAAACCTTTGATGCATGTTTTCAATCTCATTATATCAACTAAAGTGTTTTCTTCAATCTGGAAAACGGCGATAATTACTCCAATACCTAAATCGGGAAATAGATTGGACATAGAAAATCATCGGAGAATATCTATTATGTGTGCACCATGCAAACTGTTTGAACAAATAATCTTTTCTAAATTATATGACCGTACTGAAAATTGTATAGTGTCTGAACAACACGGCTTCATGAAAAATAAATCAACCAATACCAATTTATTTATCTTTACCAATCTTGCCTACGAAACTTTGGAAAGTAAGTCACAACTAGATACTATCTTTATGGACTTCCGAAAGGCATTCGACCAAGTAGATCATGATACTCTTTTATCAAAATTGAACAATTTTGGAATGGCAGAGGATTTTCTGCATTTGATGAAAAATTACTTAAAAGATAGATCGCTCATTGTGAAGCATAATGGAAACACTTCTAGTAAATTCTCAGTTAACTCAGGTGTACCCCAGGGTTCTAACTTGGGGCCACTTTTATTCATTATGTTCATTAATGACTTGCCGTCTATAGTGACAAATTCAGATTGTTTGCTCTTCGCAGACGACCTCAAAATATTTAAAAGAATTCAAAACGTAAGAGATTGTGTGAAATTACAAATGGATATAGACAATGTTCATAAATGGAGCTGTGATAACAAATTATATTTTAACGTAAAAAAATGCTGTACTATGTCTATTACTCGCTCAAAACATCCAATTGAATTCGAATATGAAATGAACGGGGAAGTTCTTGGGAGATGTCATGAAGTTAAAGACGTGGGTATCACATATAGCTACACACTATCATTCTCAAATCATATCCAAGGTATTGTACGTTCTGCAAACCGTATATTGGGTTTTATAATGAGACAAACAAGGGATTTTGATAATATAGAATCAATAAAACTCCTCTACTATACACTGGTCAGAACCAAATTGGAGTATGCTTCGATAATTTGGTATGGAGAGAGTCAAATGTTACTGCAAAAAATTGAGAAAATTCAAAACAAATTTTTAAGATTTCTATACTTTAAGAAATTTGTTGAAATAATATTTGTTTTTCAGTTGTCCTATAGTTGTTATGTACAATGTTTTGATGTTTTATAAATAGTGTGTCACAATAAAAAAGTTTTACGACGTTTATTTTACTCAAACAGCATATTCAGCCCGAATCTACGCCTGTCCAATCTTGTAGTTTTCATCAGGTTATGGGCCCAGTCTGAAATAGTAGAATTGAGTAAAGGTATCAGTCGTACCGTATTATTTGGTAAAAGTTGTTACCAGTCGTACCGTATTATTTGGTAAAAGTTGTTACCAGTGGGAAATATGTCTGCGGGAAGTTCAATACCCTCAATTGAACGTTTGAAGGGCCGAGAGAACTACGACACCTGGAGATTTGCTGTTCAGTCCTACCTGGAGCATGGAGACCTGTGGCACTGTATTATCGCAACCGATCAGAGCACCGAAGAAAAGAAAAAGTTAGACATCAAAACCAAATCGAAAAATCATACTGCTATTAGATCCAGTGAATTACGTTCATGTGCAAAATGCCAAGTCTGCCAAAGAGGCTTGGGATAATTTACAACGAGCATTTCAAGATTCCGGATTGACAAGACGGGTGACTTTACTGAGGCTGTTGATCACCACAAAATTGGAAGAGAGTGATTCCATAGAGGACTATGTCAATCAAATCGTATCTACAGCACACAAGTTGAGAGGTGTTGGAATGGATGTGAACGATGAATGGATTGGTACCCTTCTACTAGCTGGTTTGCCTGATGAATATCGACCAATGATAATGGGCATCGAGAATTCAGGTACTCCAATCAACTCAGATGCTATCAAAACTAAATTATTACAAGACGTGAAAGGAAAAGCAACGATTGGTGATAAAAATTCTGTGCTCTTTTATGGCCAAAAATCAAAAATGAAATTCACTCGTTCAGCTAAGGGTCCTCGATGTTACAATTGCAATCAGTATGGACATTTTTCTAAAAATTGCCCACAGAAGAAATTTGAAAGGAAATCTGAAGATAAGAAGGTCAATCTTCTCTGTTCTTACGTATCTATGCACGGATTTGACGAAAATGACTGGTTTGTGGATTCCGGAGCATCATCCCACATGACAATGAAACGAGACTGGCTGCAAAACCCCCGAAAATCGCATGATGAAGTCATTGTAGCAAATAATGAGAAAATGATGGTAGAAGAAATTGGTTCCGTTAATATACCAATATTAATTGATGATGAAACTGTCAATGCTTGCCTGAACGAAGTTTTGTATATTCCTTCCTTATGCGGCAATTTATTATCAGTAAATGAACTTGTTAGAAAAGGTAATTCAGTTCACTTTCACGCTGACAGCTGCCAGATTACTGATTCGGATAATAATGTATTGGCCACTGCTACAAGGATAGGAAACATGTTCAAATTGGATAAACCATACGGACACTCAGGCATGCCAGTGATGAATACACCAGTTTCCGTTCAAACTCCGAAATTGAGCTACGACATATGGCATAGGCGAATGGGACATGCAGGAAGCGATAGTTTGTATAAATTGAGAGGTGGTTATACTGATGGTGTAAATTTTCCGACGGAAATGGAAGAACCCTGTGAAATCTGTTTGAAAGGAAAGCAGACCAGACTCCCTTTCAAAAGTACCGGTACCAGAGCAAGTGACATACTAGAATTGATTCATTCTGATTTATGTGGTCCGATGCAAGTTCGATCAAAAGGTGGTGCTCGTTATTTTCTCCTCTTCATTGACGATTACACCCGTAAAGTTTTCATTTATATGCTGAGAAGTAAGGATGAACTATTTACAAAGTTCAAGGAATTCAAAAACCTGGTGGAAAATCAGTCTGGTAAAAAAATCAAGATTTTACGAACTGATAGGGGAACTGAATACTGTAATGAAAAATTCATTAGTTTTTTATGTGATCAAGGCATAATTCATCAAACCACAGCTCCTTATACACCTGAACAGAATGGTCTGGTTGAAAGGATGAACCGTACTGTAGTGGAACGAATACGGTGTATGTTACGTGATGCGAATCTCAGCAAAATTTTCTGGGCAGAGGCTGCAAATACAGCTGTATATTTGATTAACCGTTTGCCATGTCGAGGATTATATGAAATGACCCCCGAAGAAGCTTGGACCGGAAGAAAACCGAATTTAGAGCATTTAAGAGTTTTCGGTTGCAAAGCAATGGTACACATTCCAAAGGAAAGGCGAAAGAAACTGGATTCAAAATCAAACGAATGTATATTTCTTGGTTACTGTGACGATTCGAAAGCCTACAAACTTTATGACATGAAGTTTAGAAAAATCATAGTGTCAAGAGATGTGATATTTTTGGAGAACAAGCATCATAAAATGTCTCCTTCTATCAGTTCCCAGTATTTTCCTTTGGATATCACATCATCTGAAGACAAAAAAGATGCTGGTGATGAAATCTCTGCTGAAAATGTTACTGAAAATGAATCTCCGTTGACTCCTAGTGTATCTGATCCGATAGTTATTGGAGATTCTGACGACAATGAAGTCCAAATTCAGTTGCGACGATCCGAACGAGTCCCGAAGCCGAATCAATCACCTCAGTTCATATACACGATCTCTTCACCTGTTGAAATCAATGATCCTGGTACATTTGAAGAGATTTATCGAAGAGCTGATGCAGATGAATGGATTCAGGCTATGAAAGAAGAGTACGACTCATTAATCGACAACAAAACTTGGATTTTGAGCGAATTACCTGCGAATAAAAAGCCCATCAATTGTAAGTGGGTTTTTAAAACGAAAAAGGACAACGACGGAAACATATCTCGATACAGAGCGAGACTGGTCATCAAAGGATGTTCCCAAAGACCGGGGATTGATTACGAGGAAACTTACGCCCCTGTCATTAGATACAGTTCTATTCGTTTTCTATTTGCCATTGCTGCAAAATTTGATTTGGAAGTAGATCAAATGGATGCAGTATCAGCCTTTCTACAAGGTGAGCTTGATGAAGAAATATTTATGGTACAGCCCGAAGGATTTCAAGATGGTTCGAATAAAGTTTGCAAACTGCTCAAATCTTTATATGGTCTGAAGCAAGCCAGTAGAATTTGGAATATCAAATTGGACAAAACATTGAAAAAGGCTGGTTTGCTGCAATCGAAAGTGGACCCATGTACATATTTTCTGCACGATGGACCTGATATCCTTTTAGTAGCTGTATACGTGGATGATTTTTTGATATTCTCAAGCAACACACAACTGAAGATCAACATAAAAGAAATTTTGATGTCGACGTTCAAAATGAAGGACCTGGGTCCAGCCCGGTATGTACTCGGAATGCAGATCATCAGAAATGTTCAACAAGGATCGATTCTGATTGATCAGAAGACATACATTCAAGAAATTTTGAACCGGTTCGGAATGGCGAACTGTAATCCAGCAAACACGCCTATGTGTTCAGGTCAACATCTGAACAAGAAAATGTGCCCGAAAAATGAAATGGAACGTGAAAAGATGTCGAACATTCCCTATCAAGAAGCAGTGGGAAGTTTATTGTACGTTGCCCAAGTTACTCGACCCGATATTTGTTACGCAGTGAACGTTGTTAGCAGATTCAATAGTAACCCTGGTAATGAACACTGGACAGCAGTCAAAAGAATTTTTCGTTATTTGAAGGCTACATTGAATATGAAACTGGAGTTCAAAAAACAAGGTTCTCCAGAAATTGTCGGTAATTGTGATTCAGATTGGGCGGCGGACTTAGATGAACGGAAATCTGTTACTGGGTATGTTTTCACGTATGGTGGAAGTGCATTGACGTGGAATTCCAGAAAGCAGCCTACTGTGGCGTTATCCACAACGGAAGCAGAGTATATGGCTCTAGGAGCTGCAATACAGGAGGCATTATGGCTGAAACAACTTATACGAGAGTTGGAACCAGATTATCCTGATCATATTGTCATCAACTGCGATAATAAAAGTGCGATAGATTTATCATCAACAAATTCTTACAAGACAAGAACGAAACACATTGATGTACGTCACCATTTTATCCGAAATTTGGTAGCAGATGGATCAATTTCACTTCAGCATGTACCTACAAATGAAATGATTGCTGATGTGATGACAAAAGGATTATCAAAAATCAAGCACTTGGATTGTATTCGGAAGATGGGTTTAGTTTTACCTGAAAATCAAATTTAGTGGGGATGTTGAAATAATATTTGTTTTTCAGTTGTCCTATAGTTGTTATGTACAATGTTTTGATGTTTTATAAATAGTGTGTCACAATAAAAAAGTTTTACGACGTTTATTTTACTCAAACAGCATATTCAGCCCGAATCTACGCCTGTCCAATCTTGTAGTTTTCATCAAAATTTCATAGCAGAGCTGACTATAATACAATAAGAACGACATACTTGAGAAATGAGTTCAAAATGTTATCGTTGGGAAATAGACATATACTGTCCATGCTACTCTTCTTATACAAAATTATCAACTACAAAATTAATTCTCCAGAAATACTAGCCGTGATCAGGTTCAATGTCCCGCCTCGTAGAACCCGCACATTTGCTATGTTCAATATTCCTATGATATCTGCTACAACCAAGTCTCCACTTGTAACTAACTATGTTTCGACTAGCCAATAATTTCAATGCACTCATAAATTTGGATTGGACCCTCTCATTTGATAATTTTAGGCGTATTGTACTACAACATATTTTAGACACAGGGATATGATAGAATTTGCAAACTGTTCAATTTTAGTTGATATGTATGTACAATAACGAATATTGTGATTTACAGTGTTAAGTAATATGTATAATGATACTATTTATCCATGTAATGAGACCTCTGAGGTCTGTTCGGATAAAAATTAATAAATGAATAAATAAATAAATATTAGACACATAATAAAAAAAAAACATTGCAACAACAAAATTTTTATAAACAAACAACCAACACAAACGACAAGAAACAAACGAATAACTTCATGAATGATTCCTATAACGTGGTGTTTGTTTTTATCAATGACAGAAAGAATGGGACTAAAGATGGGAGGAATCATTTAGGTATTTTACTGATCAAGTTGAAATGTGCGGTATTCAGGCCATCGACATCCCTTCTAGTGTTGACACTATCGTGTTTGAGAGTTTCAGGATATGCATCATCTCGCTAATAAGTCATTTGGATGAAATAAATATGGTTGAACATCTAGAATAGTTGGATGATCAAAATCAATCATGTGTCTATGCTCCCCTTATATTCTACGAGGGCTGTGCGGTTTTTCATATTTATTTTCTAAGAGTGTCTCATGTGTTCTGAAATTCGTATTTCAAGATCTATTGGTCAAACAGGACGGTATCTGAACATCTTCCACAATTCAATTTGTACGTTATATTGAATTTGTATGTCTTGTGGTGTTCAATTTTTTTGTTTTGAAAAAAATTTTTTTCCAACTGTATTTCACTTTCATTTGTTCGTTAGAGTAGCATTCCAAGTTTTTCAGATGAATTTTCTATGAATGAATAATTCAGCGTTATCGGATAGATGAAGCCCTTCATTTGTTTCATGTCGTTTATGTTGGTTGTTTGCCTCTGAAAATATTGTTGTTGAGGTTTTTTTCATTTTCAATTATTTATATGAGTAATATGTCCGTTTGTTTTTGAAATGTTTTTGAGGTTAAAACGAATATAAAAACCTTTTTCGGTGAGTATTTTGATCGAGAATTCATTATATCCTCGTTAAATTGAAACTTTAGTTGTGGGAGGTAAATTTATAGAAATTCATTATTACAGAGCCTAGATAGAACTCATTGAATTCAAAACGTCAGCAAGGAAACAATTGATTTTTTTATAAAAATTGATCTCATTACCCAACCAACCTTTCTCGAAAATGATTATTAGATCACTAAACCAGTCAAATGTTTACGGAATATGTTCGACGAATTTTGAGGATTTTTGAAGTACTCCGAGCCATTTTCATCAAGATGGCAGATCCAAGATGGCGAACGAGTTCCGTAATTATGGTTCGATTCGATTCAAAATTGGAACGGAAAGGCATGCGTTGCAATGAATATGAAGAAAGAAAAAGTCATTAATGTAATCACCGGCTCTGGAAACCGAAATAAAATCGGACCTTCATCATATAGCTTGGCAGCCATATTGATATTGATCATTACTAAAAAAAACATCCATGATACAATTCATGAAACTTCTTTTGAAATGATTTTTGAATGATAAATATTTCTCATACATTCACCATTTCAAAAACGGACTAAAGAAAATAAAATATTTTTCCTAGCCCCATAAAGATTTATATCTGTATAAAGATCCCTTGAATGGAAAACGTGAGGGTGCATGCACATGTTGTATTATACATCACAGGCACCCCACGTTTATTTTCGAAGGAATCTGTATGGGAATTGAAAAGACTCATTAATACTTTTCAGTCCGTCTCAAAAACATGGTATATTGAAGAATATCTAGTAAATGATGATTATTTTGTGCTTTTCAGTCTTGTGTCGGGTTTACGAAATCTTGCAATGATTAGGACTTACCCCAAAAACTCCCACATACCAATTTTGGATGGAATCGAACAATGATCACAAAATTCGTCCACCGTCCTGAATTCATGAATCAGAACAGAACATTCGTAGTCCCCGACCCCGAAAGCCCCCACACACCAACTTTGAATAGAATCGAACCATATTAACAAAAATATGTCCCTATCATCAGTGAAGAAAATAAGTCGAATTCTGAAACGACATGACATCAAAACCATTTTCACAGCTAACAACCAAATATGCACCTACCTTCGAACACCCAAAGACACAATCCCTAATGACACCCAAGGAATATATGAAATACCATGCTTTAACTGTCCCAGAACATACATCGGCCAGACCAACCGACGAGTGTCCTGTAGAGCATATGAACACGAACTAGCAGTCCGTAATTCTGACACAAACTCAGCGTTATTTCATACCAATAATTTTTGTTTCAACAACCCCCTGGTTTTTCTTCAAACAACATACTTGATTTCCAACTGAAAACATTGCAAATGCAAATATCCCAACCCTATCCCTAATTACAATGTTTCTTCTAGCACATTCCTATTTCTTGACATAACTTCAAAAATATTGGTTTAGGAAGTGGTTCAGTCATCATATCAGCGAGTTGGGACTCAGTTCCTACCTTTTTTATATTAATTTCTTCTTCGGTGACCAGATCTCTGAAGAAGAAATGTCTGATTCTCATGTTTTGTTTTGTTCTACGATGATATTCAGGATTCTGAGCTAATCTGATTGCGGCTTCATTGTCAATTTGGATCTCAGGAATAGATTTCAGTTCAGTTATCTCCAAATAGAGTCGTTTTAGCCAAATTATTTCACGTGCTACTTCACTAGCTGCAACAATCTCTCCTTCCTTTGTTGAAATGGCAACTGAAGTATGTTTCTGACTAATCCAAGTCACTGCACCTCCTGCATGCAAACAAACAAATATCTCAGAAATCAGAAATATCTCCTCCATGATCTGAATCACTGTAACCCTCTAAGATATGAGGTACATATGATTTTCTTCGTATTTGATTCCGTAGTCTGGAGTTCCTTTGATATATCGGAAAATACGTTTCACTCGTATGAAGTCCTCTTTTGTGGGATTTTCCAGATCTCGTGAAACAACTCCAACGGCATATGGTCTAGTCGCAATCATCAGATACATCAGCGATCCTACAGACTGTCTATATGGAAAATGATGTTCGGAATCCTCATAATTTTCAGCTTTCCCTGACTGAGAACCTTCTTTAACCATCGGAGTGGACACTGGACGACAATTTTTCATACCAAAACGTTGCAAAACTTTCATAGCGTATGCTTTCTGATGAATTTTCATCGAGCCATTGTCATATCGTTCAATTTCAATGCCCAAGAAAAAGTTTGCAGGTTTCACTGTGATTTTAAATTCACTTCTCAGCATTTCAATAAGTTCCATAGCTTCTTGTAGATCTGTAGCAGCAATTAATCCATCATCCACATAAAGAGAAATCAGAATTTTAGTTGAATGACTGATTTTTATGAAAAGGCACGGATCGGCTTGACTTTACTGAAAACAAAATGTTTCTAGGTAACCGCCAAATCGTTTGTTCCAGCAACGGGGGCCTTGCTTGAGACCATAAAGACTCTTATGCAGTAAGAACTTTCTGTTGGTACCATCCTGATATCCTTCTGGTTGTTGCATGAAAATTGTTTCTTCCACTTCTCCGTGAAGGAATGCAGTAGACACGTCAAATTGGCTGAGTGTCAATTTTTTACATGCTGCTATACTCAGGAGTACTCGTATGGTTCCCGCTTTTGCTACTGGGCTGAATGTATGATTATAGTCGATTCCTTCTCTTTGCGAAAATCCTTTGATCACAGGTCGAGCTTCATATTCTTCAATGGAGCCGTCTGGATTCGTTTTGACTTTGAATACCCATTTACACGGTAAAGCTCTCATTCCATCGGAAAGATTTCTGAGGGACCGCGTGCAATTTTCTTTCAGGGATTGTATTTCACTCTCCATTGCTTTTCTTTATTCTTCTTTTTCTCTCGAATCCATCGCTTCTGAGTAGGTAGAAGGTTCAGGGACCTGAATCACTTGCGTTATTGCTGACATGACGAAGTCGTCAAAATTTTGTTGACGTTTTATTTTTGACCTGTCTCTTAACTGTCTATCGATATTTTCACGATCATTTTCATCGCTTGTCACTACTGTTTCATTTTCCTCTTCCTCTTCTGATGAAATCGATTCTTTGTCTTTCATCACGCAGCTTTCTGTTTGTGTTTCCATCCCAGTTTTTCTGTTTTCCGTGCTTTCGAAATGAATTTCTCCAGAAAGTTTCGGTTCTTCTTTGAAAATCACATTCCGGGATCGAATCAATTTATTGTTTTCTTTGCATCAAATTCTATACCCATCGTAACCATCATATTCGACTAGAATGCCTTTAACGGCCTTTTTATTCATTTTCTTACGGTTTTGCTTTGGAATATGAGCATAACACGTACTGCCGATAATACGAAGGTGTTTTATACTTGACTTCATTCCAGTCCATACTTCTAAGGGCGATTTTTCTGGTACACTTGAAGATCCACTCAAATTCAAATTATACTTAGCAGCATTCATCGTTTCCGCCCAAAGGCCTTGAGGAATTTCGGCATGGGGGTGCATTAAAGGTCGAGCAGTTTCAACTAATGTTCTGTTCTCCCTCTCAGAACAGCCATTTTTCTCAGGTGTGTAAGGCATTGTGAATCGCTGCTTCATTCCATGCTCAGACAGAATTTCTTTAACATGGTGGTTTTCAAATTCTCCACCATTGTCGCAGAGCAGCTCCTTAATAGTGTGTTTTTCAGTTTTCACCTCTCGAAGCATCTGTTCTAACTTTGCAGGTACTTCTGACTTTTCTTTCATGAAGAAAACCTCTCGAAATCGTGAATAGTCATCTTTGAACAGAACATAGTAGCGGTAGCCTGACAATGAAGACATGAAAGGCCCACAAACATCAGTGTGTATAATCTCTCCTGGTTCTGATACACGCTCTCTTGTTCCGAATTTTCTACGATGAGTTTTTCCATATATACAACCTTCACATATCTCGTTGTCTACATTCACCTTCAAACCAAGTTCACGTTCCAGGAGTGCTCTAACTTGTCTCTTGTTCTGATGACCTAACCTCTCATGGAATAACTGAAGTTGTGATCCACTTGAAACCATGTTTGTTTCGAATTGTTTCGGCTTATGGTTGACTGCTAGCTTATATAGTCCACAGTTGTTATATATTATTTCATATTATTGTTTAAAAAGACTCGGTACATACAAGTTGTCACGAATGTCAATGTCGAAAATACATAGTTTGAAAACGTTCGTCAAATCATTATTCGAAATATAATATAAATATACAACAATTTGGCGACGAGGATAAAAGAAAAGGAGTATCAGCATTGAGTGAGATATTAAATTGATACCCATCATTGTTCGGTACTAAAAATCAGATCGAATTACTTCAAGAAAATGGCTCAAGATATCACACCACTTATTGATGCTCTCAGTGGACTAATGAGTAATTTACATCAGCAACGTCCAACTACAGTAAAAGACATCCTTCAAACGCAAGTTTTAACCTTTGAATCTTTCGATGAACATTTGGAAAATTTTGACAGCTATTGTCAGCGATTGGAAAATTTTTTCAAACTCAAAGGATTGCATAACAATGATCCTGAAACGAACGAAGCCAAAGTAATGGTACTGATCAACTGCTTAGGAAGTAAACATTATACACTACTTTCGTGTTTGACTTCACCTAAAATACCTGCCACCAAAACTTATGCGGAGTTGATAGATCTCCTCAAAAATAACCTTTCAACCCAAAGGAATGTACTAGCAGAACAACATAAATTCTTTTCACGAGCACAGTGTCCTGGAGAATCAATATCATCCTACGTAGCAGCTTTGAAGGAACTAGTGAAAACATGTGATTTCCATCCAGAATGTGGCGATAAGAAATGTTCGAAGTCAGTAATAGATCTTCTACTCAGAGCACAGTTCATTCGAGGTCTCGTTGATTCAGAAAAACGTGAAAAGATTCTTCAACAAGCTAAAATCACATTCAAAAAGACACTACTAAAGGCACTAGCAATTGAAGCTTCAAAAGTTCAAAATCGAGGAGTCTATCAAAGCTCTTCTACATCAGCCATTCAAAGAGTAAAAACTTTTTCGAAAAATAGAGAAGGAAGCACCAGTCAGAGGAGAGCATCAAGGTACAAGAATAAAAGCCAACCAAATGAACCAAACTTCTCATATCGTAAAGTTGATTCAGAGAAACTGGGATTATCCGGCAAATGTCTACGATGTGGTCGGAAAAATCATAAAACCCAAAACTGTTCTGTTGAGAATAAACTCGAATGCAATTCTTGCAAGAGAAAGGGTCACATTTCAACAGTGTGAATTTCAAGCTTGATGAAAAGAAAATAGAGTGTTTGCAATATTGCATTTTAAAATGAATCTGATTCATCCGAGGATTTCTCTATAAATCGAATTATTGCCATTTTTGCCGAAACTTCCACAAATCTCTACGAACCAAAAATTCTGATTGAACTCAAAATGAATCGCAAATCATGGAAATATGAATACGATACTGGTAGTCCTGTTACAATCATATCACAAAAGTATTTTGAAAAATTGAATCTCCAAATGAAATTGCAGAAAACCGATGTTTGTTTTCGATCATATACAAAGCATATTTTCAAACCATTGGGGTGAGTACGAGTTTTTTTCGCACAGAGGAAAGAAATTCTTGGGTGATCTGTATGTTGTACCCAATTACGGAAGTGCCATCCTCGGAAGAAGATGGATTTGAGCTCTTAATATAGAACTGCATGATGTCGATAGTATTTCTAACCAATGTCAAAGTCAATGTCATAGTCAATGTCATAGTCAATGTCATAGTCAATTTCAAAATCAATGTCGAAGTCAATGTCAAAATCAATGTCAAAGTCAATGTCAAAGCCAATGTCAACGTCAAAGTAAAAAAGAAATGAGGTGTGTGTCAAATATCACTCCAAATCAAGAAAATGCAATAAGAGCAATTCTCAATGAATTTCAAGATGTTTTTCAACCAGAAATTGGCAGAATACCTCATTATAAATGTTCTCCTCTCAAAAAACCCGATTGTAAACCAATATTCATCAAACCCCGCCGAGTTCCATATGCTCTTCAAGAGAAAGTGGATCTAGAATTGGATTCTCTAGAACAACAAGGGATAATTGAAAAACTGGATCATTAAGAACGAAGTATACCACTGGTTATCGTTCCAAAAAGCGATGGTAAAATCAGAATTTGTGCTGACTTCAAAGTTACAGTGAATAGCCAACTACAGAACAATCGATATCCTATTCCAAAGATCGAAGACATTTTCAATAAAATGAAAAACGGAAAATTTTTCTGTGCTCTGGATATCTATGAAGTCTATCTCCATCTTCCCGAAGACGATGAAAGCGCTAGATTACAGGCGATATCAACCCATCGAGGTACCTACTTGGTGAAACGATTATTTTTTGGTATCAAAACGGCTCCTAATGAATTTCATGAAGTTATTGATCAAATTGTTCAAGATCTAGAGGGTACCACCGTTTATTTCGACGATATATTGGTACATGGTTCTACAATCGACGAATGCGAATCAAGACTCAAACAAGTTTTATACAGATTGAGAAAATATAGTTTACATTTGAACCGGAATAAATGTAAGTTTTTCGAAAATAAAATCAAGTACCTTGGACACATCATCTCAGAACATGGACTTGAGAAATCAAATGGGAAAGTGAAGGCCATTATGGATGCACCAAGACCAAGAAATGTCGAAGAGATCAAACAATTTTGAGGATTGGTAATGTATTATGCAAAATTCATCCGAGGCGCTTCCAATATTCTATATCCTCTAAATAGATTACTTCGAAAGAATGTTAAATTCAAATGGACCACTAAATGTGAAGCTGCATTTATCAAAGCTAAAAATGAAATATCCAACGATCAAGTTCTTATGCCATTCACGCCTAAATTGCAAGTAATTCTGGCCACAGACGCCAGCCCTTATGGATTTTCTGGAATTTTGTCACATCGTCTCTCTGATGGCACAGAACGACCTGTAGGTTTTATATCCAGATCTCTAACAAAATCTGAACGCAATATTATAGTCAGCTCGATAGAGAGGCTACAGCTATATAATGGTTTTTCAAAAAACTTTACTAGTACATCTATGGTAGAAGTTTCATTCTTGTAGTGAATAATAAACCACTGATGACAATTTTCAACCCATCCAACCAGTTACCAACATTAACTGCTACACGAATGCTTCGTTATGCGCAATTTTTGTCAGGATTTGACTATACCATAGAATATAGGAAATCGTCTGATCATGCGAATGCCGATTATCTATCAAGAAATACATTGAAACTTAGCAAAAATCAGGAAAACACCGTTGATGATGTGTACATGGTGAACAGCAATACAATCAATGAGATTTCAACAGAAACAATAACTGCTTCCAAAATTGCTATAGAAACCGCTACAGATTCTGAACTGATAGATCTCAAACAATCTCTCAGTGATGGAGCCATTCGAGATTCAGAACTATCCCTCGAAGATGGAATATTGTTCCGAGGACGAAGAGTAATGATTCCAAAAACACTTCAACCAACCATACTCAAAAAAATCCATGCAACTCACATTGGAATCGTCAAAATGAGAGCACTAGCTCGAAACTATTGTTACTGGAAAGGTATCGATCATGACATGAAGAATCTTGTTAAAAGTTGTCAGCCTTGTTGCGATATAAAAAATCCAGTTAAAGCACCAACTCACATGTGGGAACCACCTACAGATAATTGGCAGTGTGTTCATATGGATTATGCTGGTCCATTTCTCAATAACTATCCACTCATTGTAGTTGATGCTAAATCAAAATGGCCAGAGATTCTTATGTCGACCCAAATTCCAACGACTACTGGCACAATTCACAACTTGCGAGAAATATTCAGTCGTCATGGGTTACCAGAAATTTTAGCAAGTGATAACGCTTCAATTTTCAAATCAAATGAGTTCAAAGACTTTTGTCTTCGACATGGTATTTCACAGCGTTTTATTGCCCCAGGATACCCAGCAACAAATGGTCAAGCTGAACTCTATTGTCAAACCTCGAAGGCAAAACTGAAATGCATGTTACAAGAACCTGGAACCCTACACGAAAAATTATATTCATTTCTATTCAGATATCGAGTAACACCTCTTCCATGTAGAAAATCTCCGTCTGAAATTCTGATGAATCGATATCTGAGGACAAAGTTGGGTCTTATTAGTCCAGGACCCAAGAAGAAGACAATAACAGAACAACCACATTTTGATAAATCATTCAGACTTGAAGAGAGAGTTCAATCCAGGAATTATTCAGGATCTCAATTATGGAAATATGGAACCGTTGTTGAGCGACTGGGAAAACTTCATCATTTGATCGAGTTAGATGACGGATATATAATCAAACGACACTATAACCAATTGAAATGGTGTCAAGTTCCGAAACAAAACGACTCAGACAACTCCACCCAAACTCATCAGAAGAATTCCCAATTTATTACGACTTGTTAAAAAAAAAGTTTTGTTTGCCGCACCACCAACAGTAGATGCCAGTAGTATACCAAGAGTAGAAGCAGATCAATTAGTCTGGATGAATCTATCGATACTTCGCCCACAACATCGTCGACTGATAATAACAAAGTTACCAATGCTGAACAACCTAACAGAACATTGGTAAATGAATCACCAAAACCACAGTCAACAAAAAACTCATCATCTGTTTCTGATCTACGTCATTCCACTAGAATCAGAAAGCCTATTGACCGCTTGACTTGTGAATGTTATTTTCGTCACTATGAATAATTTCATTTATCATAGTTCTTTCAATTATTGTTTAGTGGATCTCAAATTTTAAGCGGCGGAAAACTATTTATATTATTTTATATTATTGTTTAACAAGACTCGGTACAAACAAGTTGTCACGAATGTCAATGACGAAAATACATAGTTTGAAAACGTTCGTCAAATCATTATTCGAAATATAATATAAATATACAACAATAGTTTTGACTTCGTAAGCCTTCTAGTATAGATGTGTTACCTATTTTGAAGTTGCATTTATCCACTATTGACATGAAGTGACTGTCGTGGTGTTTATCTTGAGCAGCCAATACCGAAAAAAGATTTTTCTCAATCTGAGGAACATACCAAACATCACTCAGAGTAATTGTACTTTTCTTCTGGTCAACCTCAGCTTCTAGAAAAACAGAGCCTTCACCCAAAGCTTCGATTGTGTCTCCATTAGCTGCTATTACATTGTGGGGAGTGATGAAATCTTCAAAGGTTTCGAAAATATCCAGACGGTGAGTGATGTGATTTTTAGCACCATTATCGACGAACCAACTATCTTGATCTAATTCATTTGCAAACAAACATTGAATAATCGAAATGAGTACAATGTTTCCTTAGGCTTTTTTACATTTGGGTTAGTTGGTTTCGGTAGTCTGCCATCAGCATGCCATCCGGTACAGTTTTTCACTCTGTGACCTTTTCCGTGGCAATAATTGCATATCCATTCTGCATTTGGCTTCTTGAACTTTCTGAACTTCAGTTTTGAAGCTTTCGCTATCAGAACTCCTTGACTGACTTCGTGTTTAGTTATATCCTGTTACATAAGTGCTCTTTCATAGGCGCACAATTGATTGGTGAGGTTATTAACTGTACGATCAGTTTTTGCCATCATCATCCAGCTAGATCTGAACAAGAAAAAGTTGTTTTGTAGTGTTTCAAGAAATTTACATATAAGTAACAATTCGGGTAACTCAATCGCATCTTCTTTCTTGATTTCTAACTTCAACTCATTCCAGAGATTTTTCAATTTGGACATATGTGTAGCAACATCATCGTTAGTTTCCTCTTTATAACTGAAGAATTGCAGACTGAGATCGTTAGCATTGTCTTCAGATACCCCGCCAAAAAGTCTGTGTAGTTCTTGCCATATTTCTCTTGCCGATGTGAATCTCATGATTTTCTTCAGAGTATCTTCTGTCATGTTAGTCGTCAGTATAATCATGGCACTGCTTTTTATTTTCTTTAAGTCATTAAGCTCTTTGTTATTTTTTGCAATATCCTTATCACTGGACACTTCCTCCAGAGTTTTAGGTTCTACGAGGGTTCCTTCAATAACTTCCATAGCTCCGACGATACCTCTCAGTAGCATGCAGATTTTGTACTTCCATGTTGACCAATTCGATTTGCCTTCTAACAGCCCAATCTGTCCTTTTGTGAGTTCCATCTTCCAGCGACGAAGAATTCAACTAGGTGTGGCACGTAAATTTCTACCAATATTCGATTAGTTTCTGCACTCTGGGCCTGTGACCTGTTGCAGTAGTAGCAGGAAAGACTGAATAACTCAGGAATGGTCAACCTTTAATCAGCAAGAATTAATTAACATTGACAAATATATTATATGACATTAACATATCAATACTTTTTTTCAACAACTCCCTGGTTTTTCTTCAAACAACGTACTTGATTTCCAACTGACAACATTGCAAATGCAAATATCGACCGTCCGATCCCTGATCCTGCCATAATTACTAATGAACCCATAAATCCCACCAACCTTCATTCCTCGATCTCCAGTGATGGAAGCCAGTTAGTAAGACAACTCAGACCTAGACGCAAGGTCACTCAAACTCGAAAATGGCTCCGAAATGGGAGCCGAAACGTAGACAAGGAAACCATTCCAGATGCGGTTCAACCGGAAGTTCCAGCCAGCACATTTCTGACCGCGGAAGCCTATCCGAACATATTGTTACGATATATCCTTGGGTTCGTCGATTAAAACACCAAACAACACTTAACTTTTTTTATTATAACTCTCTATCACGATACAATACAACGCAATCACTTAAATCGCTCCAAATAAATTCCAATGCTCGGTACTACAACTCTCTGTACTAAAAATTCTGCCGTCGGCGTGCGCGGCTTCCGGTTATATAGGCGATCATATAGTGAAGAATCATCGGGACAAATCTAGACAATCGAATAATCTAGGTGAGCCGCGATCACGGTGGTATAATTCCTAGAACTGCGGCACAAATTCGCTTTCATAGCCGGCAGGGCCGGCGCCAGCACATTTCGTCACATTATCCCCCTCTCAATTTTGATCGTCCCGATCAAACAATATGTCATTATCGCCATTGTAAGGTTTAAGTCTTCCTAGGTGAACGACCATCATTTTTGCTCTGGGGCTACGTTGAATCCAGTAGAACTCGTCATTTATTCTCTTGACTATTGAATAGGGTTTGTATAGCCACACTCGATCTCCTTCTTTGAATCCACCAGTATTCGCCTTGAGATCGTATCGAGCCTTCATCCTGTCACTAGTAATCTTCGATCTTCTTCTCGCAATTTCGTGAATCCTTATCAGGCTGTCTCGCAGTTCATCGGCATAATCCTGTACCTCTTTTTCCTTAGTACTTGGGGATCCGAACACCAAGTCACAGGGCAAACAAAGATCTCTTCCGAAGATGATACTGGATGGGGTGAGCTTTGTGGAATCGTGCACAGCTGCCCGGTAAGCCGTCAAGAATAATTGAAGGTGTCGATCCCAGTCTTTTTGATGCTCATAGTCCTGTTGAACCTCTCGACCATGCCATCAGACTGTGGGTGGAGGGCAGTTGTTCTGGTCTTGCTAATTCCTATCAATTCACAAACTTTCCTGAATAAATCCGAATCGAAATTCCTTCCTTGATCGGAATGAAGCTCCAATGTCACTCCAAACCTAGTAAACATGTTGTCCACCAGGGCTCTTGCAACGGTGGATGCTTCTTGATTAGGCAAGGCGTAAGCTTCAAACCATTCACTGAAATAATCCATGGCAACGAGGATGTATTTGTTGCCATCATTCGTCATCGGGAACGGTCCAGCTACATCGATGGCGATTCGTTCGAAGGGAGCACCAATATTGTATTGTTTCATCTCGCCCCTTTGATCTTGTTCTAGGACCTTGGCTTTCTTTGCATTTTGGGCATCTTCGGCACCATCTCTCGACATCTTCTCGACATTGGACCCAGTGGAAGCTGTGCCGTATTTCATCCAAGGTCTTGTTAACTCCTAGATGTCCACCTGATTTGCCACCATGAATCTCTAGCAAAACATCCCCTATCCTCGACATGGGCACAACCAGTTGGGAACTCACTTTCTTGCCATCGGCGGACTCCCAAGCCCTCTTCAGTAGGCCATTCTCCACAATCAAGGAATCCCATTGGGCCCACAACTCTTTGAACGTTGGCGATCGATCCGAGATGTCCTTCCAGGTGGGTCTTTCCGCTCCATTTTCTTTCCATTTCAAAATTCTGCAACGTTTGGATCATTCTCCTGGTCTTCTCGCATTTTTGCTGTCGTCCAATTATCGTCTATTATCAATCACACTTGGTTGATTCCTTCGCGACGTTCAATTCGCTCACAGTGTTCACAAGTATCCGAACAAGGTCTTCTAGACTAGGCATCTGCGTTGTTATGCAATCGTCCTGGTCGATGTTTTATTCTGAAGTGATACTGGTTCAACTTCTCAATCCACCTTGCTACTTGTCCTTCAGGAGTCTTCATTTCGAGTAACCACTTCGGAGCTGCATGATCTGTTCTGATGAGGAACTCTCTTCCATACATATATTTGTGGAAGTGGTCTACAGCCTTGATTATTGCCAGTAGCTCTTTTCTCGTTACGCAATAATTTCTTTCTGGCTTGGTGACTACTTTGCTGTAGAACTCGATTACTTTTTTCTGGCCATCTTGCTCTTGTGATAGAACGGCTCCAATACCATTATTACTGGCATCTGTGTCCAAAACAA
Organism: Zygogramma bicolorata; assembly: GCA_032362365.1. Lineage (NCBI taxonomy): Eukaryota > Metazoa > Arthropoda > Insecta > Coleoptera > Chrysomelidae > Zygogramma > Zygogramma bicolorata. Next base: position 46,500 of record JAVJAQ010006097.1, on the reverse strand, counting down.
ACAGGCCTCGTTGACGTGGGAAACTTAAAATGGGGCTGGAACATAGAGCAACTTTCAGTTTCCCAAATGCTCGTTCACTTTCGTTGGACCAGACGATTTTGACTCGATCTTCTGTCAACTTATGTAGGGGTGCCGCAATATCAGCAAATCCTTCTACGAAACGACGGTAGTAGAGACCTAGGAAACTCCTCACTTCATGTTTGTCTCTTGGCCTCGGCCAGTCTCTCACCTCGCCTGTATCTTCTTTTGGTCTCTTCGGATACCGTCTGATGAAACTGTGTGACCTAGAAAATCCACTTCTTCCTGGAACAATGAACATTTCTGAAGATTCAGTTTGAGGTTGGCGTCCCTGAATCGTTGAAAGACTTCTTGAAGGTTGTGCAGATGTTCTTCGAATGACTTTCCCACGACCAAAACGTCGTCGAGGTATACAAGACAAGTTTTCCAAGTGAGCCCCCGAAGGACCAGCTCCATCAGTCTCTCAAACGTTGCTGGAGCATTGCACAATCCAAACGGCATAACAGTAAACTGGTAAAGCCCACTCCCAGTCGAGAATGCAGTCTTCTCCTTATCGTCTTCATGTATGCCCACTTGCCAGTATCCGCTCTTCAGATCTGATGTTGAGAACCAACGGAAACCTGCCAAAGTTAGTTGTTGATGTGTCATCTATTCTTGGCAGAGGGTAGCTGTCCTTCTTGGTGACATCATTTAATTTCCTATAATCGACACAGAATCTCGTAGATCCATCCTCCTTGGAAACCAACACAACAGGTGCAGACCAAGGGCTCGATGACTCTGCAATCACACCGTCCTTCATCATCTTGTCGACAAGCTCTTTCACCTCCTGTTGCTTGGCGAATGAAATTCTTTTTGGTGGTTGCCGAATCGGATGAGCTTGACCAGTATCGATTCTGTGTTTGACCAAATTAGTTCTTCCTGTTGTTGTCGAATCAAAAATGTCACTTCCACTCCTGATGAACTTCTTGGCAGCTTTCAGTTCCTCTGTTGATAGGGGTTGACATGATTTTTCCAGAGTTGATATAACACTATCAGAGTCCGCCTTTATTTCTTGACGTTCATTTGAATTACAGTTCGCTACCCAAATAACAGGTTCACATGTTCCAATGACAACGCCTGCTTTCACAGTTATTTCTCCAGGAAACACGTTGGCAACCCTCACAGTGATAGTTTTGTTCGGTTTAACTAAGACTCATGCAAACACCAAATTGCTGGGGGATTCATCACATGGCTGGACTACTCCAACGCAGCACCCAGGGACTTCATCTAATATAGCGCAAATTACCTTTTCTGAAAATCTAGGAATTCTCGCAGTTTTCAATAATCGCAGTTTGGCAGGTATCGTCCTTTCCATTGGAGTTGTAAGGACAAATTCTTCTTCTCCGAACCTCATTATCTTCTCCTCATTGTCGAATGAAAATCCATAGTCACTGATAAAGTCCATTCCGAGTATGAATTCATCTTCTATATCTGTGACGTAAACTGTATCTGTGATGGTGAGTCGCCCAAGAACCAATGTAATTTCAGCCCCTCCTCGAATAGGTGCGTTTTCACCAGTGACTGTCCGAAGCACGACGTTGGAAAAAATAGGCTTCACGCTTCCAGGCCGAAGAATGTCGCTGCGTACCTAGGAAACTGCATCACCGGTGTCTATGGTGCATATAACGTCGATTTTATCGAATTTTCCTGGAATGGTAAGGCTCTCAGATTTTCTTTTCAGACTGTTAACACGGATGACCCTGGGGGCTCTGTTATTGCTAGTCAGCATGCGCCCCGATATGCTGACTAATTCTCGTTTTCCTGCCGCCAATTTGAGGACTCGCTGGATAACCTTGTCCTCACAGGTGATTGCGTACAAGATGGCACCCTTGCAGGTGAGCTAGATCTTGATGGCATTGTCACCCGACAGTCTTTGATAAGATGTCCAGGTATCCACTTATCATCAATTCGATTTCTTCCAGAACCTTCTCGACTGAACTATTCGCTATGCCAAATCGTTGTTTCGGTTCTTCTATTGAAACTGCCCGCACTTCCGGCCTCGACGTGTCGAAAGCCGCCTCCACTTCCAAAGAGCGAACCAAAGCATCGCTACTTCTCTTGAAACTCGTCAATCGTAAAGTTCCTTGTATTTCTGGGTCTCTCAGTCCGTCTATAAATATCTACACTGCTAGTTGCTCTTTGAAATCTCCGGGCGCTTCTGGATACGCCAGCTGGATTAGGCGTCAAACACCTGCCTCAAATTCTTGCAGACTCTCACCTGATTCTTGTGTGCGAGTCTTCATTTGGGCCCGGTACAGCTGTTCTCTGTGTTGAGCGCCATACCTCAACTCTAGTGCAGAAATTAGGTCCTCATATTGCCTCTGCTGCTCTATGGGTATCGTTTGTAATATACCCAAAGCTGGCCTTCTCAGAGCTTCTATGAGTGCCGTAGCTTTTTCCTCTTCGCCCCATCCATTGGTTTCTGCCGCAGCCTCAAATTGTCGACGATACATGGACCAAGACGACTGTCCATCAAAAGTCGGTGGTTTTACTGAAATTTTTGATGTGGCAACCCTGTCCCGGCGATCTTGGTTCTTGAGAAGGGCTATCTGTTTTTCTGAACCTCTTATTTCATTTCTCATCTCCTCTCGCACTGTATCCACTCTCTCATTGACCACATCGATTTTCTGGACGTCTCTTTTCAGTTCTCCTTTCAGTTACTCTTCCAGATCTACTCTCAGTTCCCCTTACAGTCCTTCCATTTTTACTTTGGTTTCATGTCTAACATTCTCGAAGAACTTGTCCTGATTTTCTAGAACTTCCTGGAAGTCTGCTTTTCGTTGTTTTTCTATCTGCTCTATCTCATTCTTTTGTTGTTCTAGAATTTTCTGGAGGTCTTCTCGTTCTTCTCTCTGTTCTTCGAGAATTTTCTGGAGTGCTTCTTCTCGATCTTCCTTTTCATTTTCGAGAATTTTCTGGAGTTCTTTTTCTCGTTTTTTATTTTCAACTTCTCGTTCTTTCTTTTCAGCTTCTCGCTCTTTCCTCTAGTCTTCTAGAATTTGCTGGAGTCCTTCTTCTCGCTCTTTCTTTTCCTCCTGCCGTCGCTTTTCCTCCAATTCTTTTTTCTCTAGCCGTCGCTTTTCATCTTCCTGTCGTCGCTTTTCCTCTAATTCTTTTTCCTCCAGCCGTCGCTTTTCATCTCCCAGTCGTCGTCTTTCAAAATCCGCAAATTGGTTTTGGATGAATTTCATCATGTCCTCCATCGTCTCGTAAGATGTACTTCTCGTATTCACCATCAATTGTTGTTATTCACCAGCAAAAATTCCACTTCCGACACCACTGTGAAGATATATCCTTGGGTTCGTCGATTAAAACACCAAACAACACTAAACTTCTTTTATTATAACTCTCTATCACAATACAATACAACGCAATCACTTAAATCGCTCCGAATACTTTCCAATGCTCGGTACTACAACTCTCTGTACTAAAAATTCTGCCGTCGGCGTGCGCGGCTTCCGGTTATATAGGCGATCATATAATGAAGAATCATCGAGACAAATCTAGACAATCGAATAATCGAGGTGAGCTGCGATCACGCCGAGATAATTCCTGGAACTGCGGCGGCAACAATTCGCTTTCATAGCCGGCAAGGCCGGCACCAGCACATTTCGTTACAATATATATATATATATATATATATATATATATATATATATATATATATATATATATATATATATATATATATATATACTTGTGAGGAAATCTTGACTGGGTGTATAGTAACTAGAAAAGCTTCAGCGGGGTTGCAGTCAGAATCGTTAGGGCGTCAAAGAAGACTCTTTGTTTTCGTCAAGCTTTCGGTAGTTCATTGCTACCTTCCTCAGGACAACTTTTATATATATTGAAATACAATATGATGGTATAAACGACACTATGAACACTTACAAACGAGGTTATCTAATAAAATTTGAATTTCTAACATAAAAAATTTTGAAATGAAAACCCCCTTTCTACTCTTCTATTTTCTAACGATTACATAATCGAATTGAAATCATAAATAATCATTGTCAATTTCTTCTGGTTTCCCGTTAGATCTGTTGATTCTTTGAGTATTTTATTCCTGGATACTTCGAAGTGACTTCGTCCTTGTTCCCGACTAATGGTCAATCATACACTCACCGGCATAGGTAGTGAATTATTTCATATTCTTCATGAACGACTGGGTTCAAGCAATGTTACTAGATAATGACTAAAGCACTAATCAAGCCGGTGAGTGTATAACTCAACTAAAAGAGCTTATTTCAATTGTTAGCATTCTCACTCACACAAAATAGAAAACAATTCTGAATCAGAAATTATGATTATTTGTAAAGAATTGAAACCCTTTACACACGTACGTTACTGTATAGCTGAGGGGGAACTAGCCACGCCTATTCTGACCTGTTACGGTTAATCGGGTTAATCCATGCCTTTGAGGTATGCAACAAACATTGATAAAAACCATAAGTTGCATATAATCAGAAGTGAACAAAAATCCCGAGAAACGCGCTCTTGAGATCCGTCCAACGCCAGAATTTTCTTGTCATCGATCACAGTATCATCATCGTCCATAGATATTCTCTATGGACGATGGTATCATACACCATATGCATGTGAGCGACAATTCAGAAACTGGGGTCTGTGTATTGAATACACCATTCATTAGGTTTTTCGAGTATATTCACCGTTGAATTAGTAAATTCTTCACCGAAAAAATCTGTAAGTCGCCCCAATGCTCACCTCTGAAAAAATTCTAAGGAAATCCAAGAGTTATCGGAGCAAAAGAATTTTGTTGCTTCATGGACATCTTAATATTTAGTTGGATAATCAGTAATGGTTGTTCAGAGACCATGAGTGGTGTGTTCAGTCCAGTCTGAAAATTTAACATGAAAATTTTTTAAATGAAATGTGGAAATGAATGACAGTGACAATTTTTTATTTTCATTTTTTTAAGGAGATAATTTTGATTACAGGGTGGTGTTAATTTTGTTTTCTGATATGTGAGAAGGTAGGAATATATCCTACTGAGATTATTCAAGTCTGTTCTTTTATTCATAGACTTTTCTTCATTGTTCATATGAACCATCTGAAGAAAAACTCTTTTATCAGTATTGGTTTCTGAAAATAATATCGAAGTATTGTCAGAGTCCATTTGGTGATCGAGAACTCTAAATAGCCGTATTATATCACACGAGAGTGATTGCAGGAAAAACATTAATTCTGGCGCATTATCTGAACACGTCAATAGTAATGGTGAATAGGAATTTATCTGTTGGTTTGTCGGTATTGAGTTTCAACGTTTTGCCAACATCTCATCGTGGCCAGTCATTGATTTCCAGTGATGAAACCCAGGTGGTAAAACGACTTAGACCTAGACGCAAGGTCACTCAGTCTTGAAAAGTGGGAGCCGAAACGTCGAAAAGGAAACAGTTCCAGTTCCAAACATCGAATGACATAACAACTGTCACGTGATAAGTAACAATCTTTGCCGATTGAATGCAAAGAATTGACAACAGCCAGATGAATGAAAAGACACTCAATTCATAAAATTATGTAGAATTTTCTAAATCCTTTTTCACTGATAAATATGAGCCAAAATTCGAAAGAAGTACATTTTGAAAATTTAGACAAGCAGAGTAGAATTCAACTTTTTCTTGAGACTGAACGACATAACGACATAAAAAAGGCATTATAAATGAAATCAAATGGAAAAATGAATAATGCAGGAGCATACTAGAATAAATAAGCTTTAAAATGGTTGTAATAAGATCATTGTAGTTTGTAATATAGATTAAGTATTAATTATCAAACATTTAGAATAGTGATAGTAATAATATGTTGCTAGGGAAGCTAATCATTCAATTGTTCGTTTGTCAACAAGAAAGTTCAGAATTCAGCTTCAGAAAAGGAGCATGCAAAAATTTTCCCCAAATAATTATTCAAAGAAGTCCCTACCTTAATGAGGCAAAACATGTCACAAGTGTTTTGTGTTCGTTAAACGGTTCATCACAAGTGGTTTCAAAACGTTCTTTCCATGAAAACTCCCCTGATGAGAAATCTTCGCCCGATCCAGAACGTGAGCAACGATTGCCAGACACTCTGCAGGCAAGGATGTCTGTAAGAGGAGTCGCAGCCAAAACCTCGTCGAAAACCAGCTGGTAAACATAAATCATATATCGTTGCAACGTATATGTTTCCTTGTGCACATAAATCATTCCCTGAGCTCATAAACTTTTTCCAATCCCCATTTTATCAAGAACAACTACTATTTCGTGTGTTTCAAATAAACTTTTATCAAGCTTGCCTAGATTCGTGACGTACTGTGACGTCATGACAATTGATATTAACGCGTGTCGCAATTCTGAACTTTCGAGTCAAGTAGAGTAGGTTAAGATCATTTTATTAATACGTCATTATCGACTCACCTGTGAATGACAATCGTCGAACTTTGATACCGATTCAAGTTCGTAATGAAAAGATGTATTCGTATTACTTGTGAATAAATAAAAGAAATGCTATACCTTGGGTTAGGTAAAGTATGAGCTCTGAAAAGAGTCTGATATCAAATCTAAGTTTCGTTGATAGAAAATAACCCTGATAATAATTTTTATATCTTCAGTACAAAATTCATGATGAATAGCAACCCAACGTGTACTGAAATAATATAATAAAAAAACAATAATTTGATATCATAATAATATATATATATATATATATATATATATATATATATATATATATATATATATATATATATATATATATATATATAATTACTGATTGTCTATATTGCTTTTAGCTCCTTTTGAAATATTCTATAGCATTATTCGATGTAGCGTAAGAGCACAAGTCCTCAGGTGGTTCTCAACCCAATGAACACACATATGTCTGCCATATACCATTTGGAGTTCACCGAAACAAATTTGAGACATTTCAATGATCTCCGTTTGGTATATTTCTGACATATATTTCAAAACCTACCTGTACCTTTCAAATGGCATATCACTATATACATATCCGAAATACAAGAGAGCTGAATTTGTTACTGTGCTACATGGTTTCATTGCAACAACTTTGTTCGTTTTATGACATATGTATGGGTTCAAAATTTGTACATATAGATGAACATTGCACGCCATTGATCACGATATGAACCAGATATGTACCGGATATATAAGATACCCAAATAATGAAAGGTACTCGAAAATTTTCGAGAAACAACTTTTTTCATGTCACGAAACATTCTTTTCCAGTTAGCGACAGGTAAAAGAAGACTGTGATTTGTCAGACTGACTCAAGCGCTCAGGCCAAGATTTTTGTATTTGAGGTTATGGTATCATGTTTGTGTTCGGGAAACTTTGATAGAAGTTCAGGTACCACCAGAATTCGAGCACAGGTAATTCGGTCGCTATGAGCACCTTTTTTGAATATTTTTTTGCGGAATTTACGTATTTTGGTCTCCTCTACAAAATATTCTAATGAATGAATGAATATTCTTATGATTTTCCACTTCAAATTTCTGATGTTGGAACACACAAAATTTGTCCTTCTTCGAATCAACTCATCACACAAGCCCTCATTTACTTGTTTTCAACACTTTTTTGCAGGAGAAAACTATCATTTTCACATAAATTCTACCTTCTTCAAAACGTGCAAAATCTGTTTGGTTAGGTTAGTTACATAGTAAATGTTCAGTATGTTTTCAGTTGTAATGGTGGCGCCCTGATTGTCAATGTTCGGTTCTCGTCGGCTTCCCTTTATTTTCTCTATCATTTGAAATTCAAATATAAAATATTGCATTCGAATAATTTTTGTTGAATTCCAATTGAAATTAAAAAAATGGATCTCCGGAGAAAGCTACGATTGGCATATACATCTGCTTATGACCCTAGTAAATTGAATGATATAATATATTATTCACTGTACTCAATAATTGCTTTCAGATAATCCTTTATGGTTAATGCAGGATATTGTAGGGTGTTTCGAACTATGGCTTGAATATATAATTGATGTCCTTAGTACATCAACTTTCAGATATGCTGCAAGAGTCAAAATATGTTCTTTCTTTTACCTCAACGAATGTAGGGATCCAATGGATTTGTATCGATTTATGATAAGAGTGAAGGGAATGGCTACAATGCACCCTCTACATGAAACAATAATAAATTTATTCAAATTCTGTGAGGATGAAGAAAATGGATTCGATCGAAGAAAGCGGTATTTTAGCAAATGTATCTTCCATAATCTTCTTGAAGATTTGAATGGAAATTTGAGAGAGAGAAATCGAGAGAATTAATAAATATTATATCTGTATTTCATAATTGCTTGTAATGAATAACGTTATTGTACACAATAAAAATGCATTGATACATTTTTTGGTGATAATCGGAATATTCCCAATGATAATTACATGTCTTTCGTGTAATTCCGAAATCAAGTTAAACCTAGACGCTTTACATTATCGATGTTCATCTACATGTGTTATTAGAAAACAAAAAAAAAACAATTAGGAAGATATGCAATTTATCAAAAGGAAACTAAACAAATGGCGGAATTTTATTGATACATTTGCTTCGTTTCTTCGTAGAAGGCTTCTATGCGTTCTCCTGAACGGACATGATGTCGTTTGAATAAAAATTCCGCCAAATATCCTTCGAAATACTTTTTTTGAGGTCCGTATCTCGGTATTCCAGATTTGACATCACGCCATAAGCGTTCGACATACTGAGTATTCGCACCTGAAATTATGACATGAGATGTATAAGAAATGAAATATAAGCATTGTATACATACCAGTCTCAGGGTCAACAAAGTTATAAGAATGATTGACCGTGAGATGGTGGAATCCTTCACGGTTCAGTCTGTCGTAGGCTCTCCAACAGTCGCTAATGACAGCGGTGCCGGGGTGAATCCAGGTTTTAATGAGGTCAATCAGGGTTTCTGCAGATCGATCATCAACAGGGACTAAAAAGACCTTTTTAGTCCCTCGTTCAATCTTCCCGAACACCCACTGTCCTTCCACGAGTCTTCCTCGATTATATTTCCTTTCACCAAACTTGGCCTCGTCGATTTCTACAATCTTCCCCTCACCGCCAAGTTTGGTAATATTCCTTTCCGTCCATTTCATACAGACCTGAAAAAATAGTGGTATTTAGGTATATTGATATATCTGTATGAAGCTTTCTAATTTACCTCCCCACAATAGTTGCTCCAATCCGAAACCGCTTCGAACGACATATTCAGTTCCCTCTGTATGAAATAGAATTTAGGATGAGGAAGCTCGAGGGAGTAGCCGACAAACATAGCCATTTTCTGGATACCGAGAATACCTTCGAAAAAAGTATTTTTCCGCGCCGATTCATAGAAATTGCAAATTTTCCTGATTGGTTTTCTTTTGGATCTTCTCACAACACATGTAGATGTACATCGATAATGTAAAGCGTCTAGGTTCAACTTGATTTCGGAATTACACGGACATGTGATTATCATCGAGAATATTCCAATTCTCACCAGAAAATTTATCAGTGCCTATTGTGCACAATAGTACTATATTCATTGAATTTCAGCATGATGACAACAGTAGTAATGAAATCTGATTTTGAATTTGAAAATTATAGGGAATTATTTTTTTAACAATCGTGCAATTCGAACCTTAAGCGTGTACCTCCTTTAATAATTCGAGTGGTGAAGTGAGAGAGATAAACATTAACTTTGTACAAATTCTGTCATAATATATTGCTGTCAGAAACCTACGAAAACCGACGAGAAATGAGCAATGACAATCAGGAAGCTACCATTCCAACTGAGAACATACTGAACATTTAGTATGTAACTAACCTAACCAAACAGATTTTGCACGTTTTGAAGAAGGCAGAATTTATGTGAAAATGATAGTTTTCTCCTGCAAAAAAGTGTTGAAAACAGTAAATAAGGGCTTGTGTGATGAGTTGAATCGAAGAAGGACAAATTTTGTGTGTTCTGACAACAGAAATTTGTAGTGAAAAAAAAGTGAAGTTTTACACAAAAAAGGCCCTGTATCTCCGAAACTATAAGAGACCGCCGGATTTTTCATTGGAATATTTCGTAGAGGATACCAAAATACGTGAGTTCCGCAAAAAAAATATTCAAAAAAAGGTGCTCATAGCGACCGAAGTATTACCCGAGCAGATTTTAAAACTGTATCATCTTGATATCAATGTTTGTGCTGAATTGTGAGATGTGTGTTCTGCATATTTAGTGCGAGAAATGTCTGGAAAAAATACTTCTATGAACTGAGCAGACTGCAGAAGTGCAGAAGCGTCGTAAACTTCCGCAAAGTGATATGCTCTGGATCCCTCAAGTAATAAACCATAGTCATAATCAGCTAATATAGAGCTTTCTCAGAATTCGTCTCAGGTTAGAGAGTTTTCATGGTAAGTGTCTCAGGTGTTGTGTTCATTTCATTACATCTACACAAAGTCATGATTCATTATAGGTAACATTATCTGTACAGTTCTTTTTCAACTGCTAGGCTTTCTACAAATTATTGTTCCAAGAGGGCATGCATTTCGAACTATTAGCTTTATGAAGTGTTTGAAATGCTCAATTATTCTTTGAAAATCAGTTATCAAAAATTTTCAAACCAACTTTTTATTTGTACCTGTTGAACACTAATCTGTAGTCAAATGCAGTGCTGTCTTTTCGATTGGAAGCAGCTATGACCTTTTTAATATCAATTGTTGTTCTAAAATTGTTCAGATTTAGCTTTATGAAGTGTTTGAAATGCTCAATTATTCTTTGAAAATCAGTTATTAAAAATTTTCAAACCAACTTTTTATTTGTACCTGTTGAACACTAATCTGTAGTCAAACGCAGTGCTGTCTTTTCGATTGGAAGCAGCTATGACCTTTTTAATATCAATTGAGGGTAATGTTCTGCCTCCTGTTTCGAATAAAATAATTAAGATACATGATGATATTCACTTTGTCACTGTTAAACCTCATTTAATTTATCATACATACCACCATTAACTTTGGACACATCTGTATTTGAGGAACAAAGGTGCATTTTATTGATAAAAGATATCACGGGGATAGCAAAAAAATTTAAGGGGCCACTAATATGTTTTTGAATGCACAGGATGTTTTTCTTTCGATTTCCAGAATAACTTTTATAAATTTGACCTATTTTCTGAAAGAATAAACATTGGCTGAAGAGAATCGAAAAACCTGTTCAAAATGCAGAAAAAAAGTCAAAAGGTGCTGTGGTAAACAGGATTTTGTGTATCTCAATAGTTTTTTGGTACAGAATGGAAGATATAATATCTCTTTTCGAGTCTCTTTCATGACTTCACTGAGTCAGAACATTCGAACAAATAGTGAGTGCATTATTTTGTCTTCAGATCAAGTTCAGCTTGTTAAAATATTTGAGCCAATTATATTGGTTTGATTTTTCGACAAATAACTCCTAGAACTAATTGATGTTGCTTGTTATTGGACTGTAGAAAATATTCCTAGTTTTCAAATGTTTCATTACTGTTCCCTTTCAGATTTTCTTTTATATATTGCCATTAATTCATGATGAATATAAAACAGATCATTATTTCAGAATCTTGAAGCACTGCTAGGAAAAAAGGCAGTATGTATGTAAGAATAAGATAAACAGTCTTTTCGAAGAGAAGCACAGCTAAAAAACATACATTCAAGCACAAAGATGAAAATGATTCTAACAATTCAGAAGAATATATTATTGGTAATTATTTGTATTTATCGAAACATTTTCTGAAAATATAAGGAGAATGTAGTTGAATGGAACCGTTATGTTTTCATTGTCCATATTTTTTTTTGGGGGGGGGTAATATATTGGAATGCTATAAAATGAATGTATAAAACAGAACAACAGTGATTCAGTTGATTTTTGCTATCCAATATTTTTACAGTTAATAACAAATATACCATTTTGCCTTAAGAACATATAATTTGAATTAAATCTGTTTTACTTTCGATTTAAAGTGGAGATACAACATATTTATGGACACAACAATATATTGCCCACCCCAAAAAAAATATGAACAATGAAAACATACCAGATTCATTCAATTCCATTCTTCTTATATTTTCAGGAAATGTTGTCATTTTTATTATATCTGAAATCATCTAAAATTATCAAGATACATCAATTGAGTTTCAAAATATTATTACAACTGATTAACCATAATTTCCCCTTCTAAATCGTCTGAATCATTTGCATTTATTCTTGAATGTCTGTTTTTCTGCTCTGTGCCACCTTCCTTTTGGAAAATACTGTTCACTCATTTCTGACACACACACACACCGCCTTCTTCTCCAATTGAATTTCTGAAAGGGAGCAGTCCAACAAGCAGCCTCAAGTAGATCCATGAATTTTTGGCCGAAAATGCAAGTAGATCTATGAATTATCAGTCAAAAAATGAAACCAATTGAAAACAATGTTTACAGCACCTAGTTTTTTTTAGAGGAATCAAGATATTTTGACTATGGTATAGCGAAACACGTGCAGAATGAATTCATCCTGCTCGAGGAAGATTTCATATAGCGAAATACATTTTGTCATTCTGTAAACCAATTGTTAGAATTTTGTATAGAAAACTGATAATTTTGGTTGACATGAATTTTCAGTATCGCCCAGTCAATTCAATTGGTGTAACATTGAATTAATAATTTCAGCTGCTGTAGCAGACAACTGCCCTCATTCGCTGGAAGATTTCGAGAATATAGTGAGTGAATGGATGCGGCAGTCAAAGCTGAGATTTGCAAGGGAGAACCATGAAAGGCAAATAATGATGAGATAGAATGTGTTTTGGTTTTGAAATATGTTCGAAAATATATAATTTATTGCAATTCATTTCATTTTACCTGGGTATTGAAAAACCAATAGTGTTGATTCATGAAACAAAACCTATGTGACAAAAATGAATACAAATGAATGGCATGTACGCTAACATTTTCATTCTTTCAATATATTGTCGGGAAGTAAGTTAGGACTTTTGGTCCTTCCTTGGGGTTGAAGTAGCTCAGATGGTCTTTGTGATAACCAAGATGAAATCAGTTGGTAAAAAACATAAATATAAACTTTATTGATTAACACATTCACTCAAAACGACAATCATTCATTATAAAAACTATACTTACAAAATAAAAACCCAACAACACTGAATTTACTTGCCCTATCGGGCAGAATCGTATTACTGACTACATCTGACAATTTTGTAATCAATCAGGGACTTGTTTCCAATTCCCCGACCAAAGGTTTATTTATCAATCTCCTGAATCAGAGCCACGACACTTCTTTTATAGCACATTCGATTTACTGAGTGTGATATTTGCCAAAACATTCAGACGTGCATCAAACCATTGTCAACGAATGCTTATATGTAAGTCAATGTCGCGACCTGATTCCGAAAAGGTTTTTTATTAAGGCCTTTTACACGACATATGCCCCCCGGTTCTGAATGATAGCCCCCATCATTAAAGATGGATTTCATCGTTCGAACTATGAAGAATAGATAATTTTACAAATACCAACAAACAGCAAATGGCTAGAAACCTAGACACACTCCTGAAATTTTTCCCAAAATGCCCTATCTTCTATCTTTGCAAAATACTGCTCATTTTACATTTTTCATTTCCTCATCCTCTCTCCTGGCCACCCTGGTTCTGGCAAGAATTCACCTCTGATGGCAACAGCATTCTCTCATGGACCAGTTTCACTTCATCCTGATTACTGAATGGAACGGAAAAAATCAAATCTTCCTAACTGCCCCGACTTTCTGTAACTGTTTGGGAAAGACTCTTATGGGAATAAGAGACTGGACAACTGACGAAATTGGCTAATCTTGATGCAGCGCTCCCTTGCCTTCTGCTTCTGACTTCTGCAGCCCGCTTCCTCAATAGGTGGCTTGTGATACTACCGGAATGGACTGACATGACGGCAGATCTCTTTCCGCTTCAAACTCTGGACAATATGACTAGACAATTCAATGCCCATGGTTGGTTCAGCGTTTTGCTTTGGATTCTTGGATGGCTTGTAACTCAACCAATTATTGATCTGGCGTTCTTTCCCAGCATCCTGGATAACTATGCGGTCTGGTTTGCCAATGACCAATATAGCGCTGGATTGAACATTAGGGGCATACTTCTTCGAGCGACTCGTTGACTGAAGTTCACAAATAGCCAAATTGGATGGAGCCCGCTGATCATTCGTCCTATCTTTGTTCCTTCAACACAGCACAACGGATTCTGTGAATTCATATCGGATGGTCCATGGATTTGAACAACAAGCTGGCCTCTCCTCTGTTCTCGGGTGGTGGCATCTTCTTGGATATGAGGCGTAATTTTACATGAAAAGAAAAATTAATGGCAGTAAAAATTCAGAATTCATCTTTATTGAATGCCCGGCGCCTCCACCATGTCGGGAAGTAAGTTATGACTTTTGGTCCTTCCTTGGGGTTGAAGTAGCTCAGATGGTCTTTGTGATAACCAAGATGAAATCAGTTGGTAAAAAACATAAATATAAACTTTATTGATTAACACATTCACTCAAAACGACAATCATTCATTATAAAAACTATACTTACAAAATAAAAACCCAACAACACTGAATTTACTTGCCCTATCGGGCAGAATCGTATAACTGACTACATCTGACAATTTTGTAATCAATCAGGGACTTGTTTCCAATCTCCCGACCAAAGGTTTATTCATCAATCTCCTGAATCAGAGCCACGACACTTCTTTTATAGCACATTCGATTTACTGAGTGTGATATTTGCCAAAACATTCAGACGTGCATCAAACCATTGTCAACGAATGCTTATATGTAAGTCAATGTCGCGACCTGATTCCGAAAAGGTTTTTTATTAAGGCCTTTTACACGACAATATGAGATTTGATACTTAGAACATTTTTCATTCAACAAAGTATCATACCTCATAAATTGAATGAACGAAAATGTAAGCGTACATGCCATTCATTTGTTCGTTTCAGGAATCATTCTCGCTAAGATCAGTGAAACGAATCGAACAGATAACAGTGGAATAAAAAAATATATTACACGTTCCATGTCTGAAACAAACAATTGATAAAATTGTTCTTTTCGTGCAAATAATTTGTTGCCAAGAGACATGTCTGACACATAACACTGAATGCTGAAATCATGTTTCATTTTTTATTCAGATACGTGTATGTAACATCAGTTGGGGAGGAAGTTACAAGTTGGTTTTCGTAAAAAAGCTTTTTAAAAAACGAAAAAATCTTTCACAGGGTCTTTATTTATCTCATGATCGAGATGAACAACAGGCAAAGACTGAATCAGAAAGTGTATCTAACGAACAAGTAGACTCATTTATGATGATGCTGCAAAGTATACAATTTCATAGAAGTAAGCTGGATGGTTCTTGTAACTCCTTAGGCACTGGTTGAGAACTATGGGGTTGATCCAGAGTTCGAAGTTAATCTGACATCGGGGTTGATTTGACTTGTTCAAGTCCAAGCGCCTCGTCTAGGGTTGGGTTTCTTGAGAGTTTCTTCTTCAAATAGAAATGACGTAGTATATAAACAATACCAACACCAATTATTATTAAATACAATAATAAAGTATACAAGCTTATATTGTCAAAATGTATCGTTGGGTTGTCCAGGTTGGTTAGTTGATGTTTTCAATCTTCTAGGATGTTGTAGATGCCATCCATGTCATCTAAATTGATGTGTTCCAACTGCAGAGGCTGAAAAAACTAATTTCGGTTTGAACATTAGAGTCTGAAAAAGTCTTTATATTTGGCAGTTCGATGTTTTTATAACTGGGTTCACTATTTTTGTATGTCTTTAGCACAATGTCTCTAATATGAACTTCACAGAGATTGTTGAGCTCTACGATAAAAGTTCCATTAAGTGGAATATTGTCTCTATTTTTCCCGCACTTTTGAACGGCCACTATATTTTCTGGAGTGACGACGATCCATTGGTTTTTCTCCAATTTCTGTATTTTGATCTTCTTGATTTCGGCAGGTATTCGTCTGCAACTCGTGTTCGTAGGGTACTTCAATAGTTGAATTTCACAAGGAATGCGGTCTTCAATTTTAGTAGTCTGTACGTCTTGGCACAGGAATTCTTCAGGAATAACTTGACATTTGATGTCCGTGAACGCGTATTCGTGCTCATTCAATAGGAGGTATTTTGAATGGGGTATTATAGTTTTGAAAGAACTATATGTAGGAGTTGGCAGAGGATACAAATGATAGTAATTATAGTCATCTGTTTCTACTATTGGAATTTCTAGGATGAAAATTATTTCATTTCTTTCACTGTAACTTTTGATCTCCATTGTTTTCTCGAATAGAATCAAATTTTTCATTATTGGGTCAAATGGAAATTTATTATTTTTCAAATGTTTGCTTATTGCGGTAATCTCAGACAACAATTCAGACGGCTCAATAATTGCATTTTGAAATGTGTTTAATTTTGCAAAAGTGATTGCTATCTCAATTTTTTCTAGGATATCATACATTATTTGGAAGGTATTGATGAACTGTGAAATTACTGTTTGTAGTAGAAAATAATGATAATTTTGTACATTATCTATGTGAATATTTTTGATGATTTCTTGCAGTTCCTCAATTCGAGAATTCATAATTTCTTGATTGTGAGCTAGAAGTTCGGTATCGTTTTTGAATTTTTGTATAGACGTTCGAAGTAGAGTGATCTGATTGCTAATAATTGTTTTGAGCTTATTCTGGTTATCGGATAAAGATAAAATGGCTTTATCATATTTTTCGGCATCGCTATGGTCAAGATTACCTGTGATTGCCTTGACAATTGATCCGAGTCCATCTATGAGTGCTCGTTTTGGTCTGACATCCCATTGTGGGTTCAGTTGTTTTATTTGTGTCAATATTTTATTCTCAAGTATAGTCAATACATGGTGAGAATTATGAAATTCTTTGTCGTAATTTGGTCCATGTGTTGAGTTCTCAAATGCGTTTTTTATTCGTGAATATGAAGTTCGTAATGTCATGAATTCTTCGATTATACTTGATATGTCATAGATTTGTATGAATGTCCAAGAGTCAAATTTGTTTTGTGTGTTTCCAAGTGTTAGGGTTAGGATTCCAAGATTCGTATTGAGCTTATGGAATTTTACTGGTTCTAGTCTTCCGTAGATGAAACAGAAGGTAGATCTGTAACAGCAGAAGGTTTTTTCAATTCTTCGATGTGGAGAATTTCTTTCTTATTATGATTCGTTTTGAATGTAATTTCGACTCGGTTTCTATCTAACATTTTAGTGATTTCATACGGGCCTATGAATTCTTTATCCTTTTCATTTCGAGATTTGGGATTCTTTTTATAAACTGTTTGACCTAGGCGGAATTCAGAGCTTGTGTCGCCTAGCGTATTATGTTTTGAAATTGTTTTACGCTTTTTATCTTCTAATTTAGTTTTCATTTCTTGATAGACGTGTTTCAATTTTTCCTCGTGTTTCTCTGCATATTCTGTATAAAAAAGATTAGGAATAAATATTTCATTTGGATTTCTCGAGTCTGTATGACCGAATGTGAGTTCAAAACGTGAGTTCAAAACGTGAAAACTCAGTTGAACTATGAATAGAACTGTTGTAACCCAATATGGCATTATCCATAAGGTCATCGTTTTCGTCTGGATATATTTCTCGTAGGATTCGCATGTGTTCTATTATCGTCGAGTGGAAACGTTCGACTGGGGAATTTGATTCGTGATGCGTGGGTGTAGTAAAATGCACGTTGATTTTATGAACCTTCAGAATTCCTTTTACTGTTTCGTTATTAAATTCTGTTCCATTGTCAACTACCAATGATTGGGGTACACCGAATGAAGTATTTCAATAAAGCTTTACTTATATGAATAGCGGTTTTTCCATGAAAGAAGATTGCTTGGGCAAATTTTGTGAATGCGTCGACCAGTGTCAAATATTTTTTTCCATCAAAAATAAAAACATCTATATGAACTATTTGGAATGGTCGGGAAGCTGATTCGGTTAACATTAGCGGAACATAAGGGGTTTTTCTAGCATATTCCGATTTTTGACATATTTCACAAGAGTTAATATAGTTAGTTATAGTTTGTTTCATATTTTTCCAGTAATAATTATTTTTCAATCGTTCGAGAGTTTCGTTAATTCCGCGATGATCCGTTTTTCCCTCATGATGGTTTCTCGTCAACATAAGTTGTTCATCTTTGTCGATTATAGTGTTTAGTCTTTCCGTACATCTGATTAATTTTGGTCCTTTCTCCGAGAAGTGTTTTGGGTATACCTTACAAAATGCTTTATACAGGTTTTCGGAATGAAAATATAATGAATACGAGTTTTTTGACTCGGTGTTTTCAATTAGGAATTGTAATATTAGTTTCTCATTATTGACCTCCGGAATTTTTAAATGTATGATTCTATAGTTCTCGTAATTTTCACGGATTATTTCCATTTTATGATAGATATTCGGAAATACTAGCATTCGGTTGAATTTATTATTGATAATTTCATCGTAAATTTTTATACCTTCGTTCGTGGTTTCATTTGCATCAGAGTGTTGTGTTGATATATTGTCGGCTGGTTTAATTCGAACGTCGGATAAAATTTGTATACCTTGATTTTGATCCGATTCTTCTAGATTTTGTTCTAGGGTCAGATCTACTTGGTCCTGCTTCCAATGATTGAATGTAATCTGTTATGTCTTTTTCAATTTCACCCGGGTTGTTATCAACAGAAATTTCGTCAGTTTCGATTGCATTGATTGGTATTCGCGAGAGACAATCAGCGTTTGTGTTTGTTGTATTTTCCTTTTTTATGTACTATATCGTGATCAAACTCTTCTAATTTCAATCTCCATCTAACTAATTTTGGATTTGGTTCTTTGAGTTTGAATAGCCAAGTAAATGGTTTGTGATCTGTGTACATCTTGAATTTGCATCCATAGAGGTAAGGCCTAAAATGTTTACAAGACCAAACTATCGCGAGAAGCTCTTTCTCAATCGTAGAATACCTGGTTTCACTGTCATTAAGTGTTCTAGAAGCATAAGCGACTGGCCTATCGTTCGGTATTTCTCCTTGCGAGATTACAGCGCCAATTGAAAAATTACTAGCATCGGTTGTTAATATGAATTTTTTCGAGAAGTCGGGGAATTGTAAAATTGGGTCGTTAGTCAAAATTGTCTTGCACGTATTGAAAGAATCGATGAAGTCTTTATCGTGTATTACTCTTGAGTCCTTTTTGAGACATTTTGTCATAGGTTTTGTGATCTTGGCGAAGTCGCGAATGAATCTACGATAATAACCCAGTAAACCGAGGAAGCTCTTGATTTCTTTCGGATTACGAGGAATTGGGAAATAAGTTATTGCTGATATCTTGTCAGGGTTTTGCTTCACGCCGTCAGGTGTAATAACATGACCAAGATATTGGACTGATTTCTGGAGAAATTCGGATTTGTCAAGTTGAATCTTTAAATTATTTTTCCTCAATCTCTCATATATCGTTTTTAGTGTATCTACGTGTTCTTGGAGAGAAGTACTGTAAATTAGAATATCGTCGAGGTAAATGACACATATTTCGTTTTGTAGGCCCCTTAAGACGTTATCCATGACCATCTGGAAGATAGAAGGTGCATTTTTCAAGCCAAATGGCATCCTCCTAAATTCAAAGCGTCCTCCTTCAGTACTAAACGCAGTTTTTGATACATCTTCTTGGTCAACTTCGATTTGATGAAAACCACTGGCGAGATCCAGGGTTGTGAAATAATTCGCTTTCCCTAATTTGTCCAAAATATCTGTAATGTTTGGCAATGGGTATTTATCGTCTATTGCTCGTTCCTTTAGTTTTCTGTAGTCTATGACTAACCGCCACTCTTTATGTCCGGAAGCGTCCATCTTTTTAGGAACAATCCAGATCGGACTTGACCATGGAGAAATACTATTCTGAATGATTCCTTGATCTAGCATTTTTTCAATCTGAGATTTCACTTCTTGTTTATGCACGTCTGGAAAACGACATGATTTTGTGTAAATGGGCGAATCATTGTTCAATCTGATTTTGTGAGTTATTGCGTTAGTAAAGCTCGAAGGAATATCTTCGCAATAAAATATATCTCGATAGTCATAACAAAGATTTCTCAAACAATCCCTTTCTTCTTTATTACAATGTTCTAATCTTATATTTTTCAAGTTTTGTTTCAATAGTCTATCGTGTGACTGGTCTATAAAATTATCGGATTCAATTTTGTTCATGAAATTTATATTAATGAGGTTCAATGTTTCGATTTCGAATGGTTCTGAAATGTCTAGTTTTACAGGTTTTTCACTGATATCAGTTATGGTAGTAAAGGCAAAATAATTTGATACATTTACTATTGCTTTAGGCATTTCTAAACCATTGTCAAAATTTTGAGAATTCAAAATTCCAATACCATCTTTTTGTTGTACAGGTATTTTCACTACTTGTTGCACGCGTGGAGCAACGATGATTTGGTGATTTGAATACTTCTTGTTTTTTTCTGCGTCTCGTCTTGTTCAAATATTATTGAGATGTTAGCAAATGGCGTTGAGAGAATTTTAGAGTTCACGTTCACATTCGCATTCAATTGTTTGAGTAGGTCTACGCCTATTATTCCATCAAATTTGTCGCTAAATTTGAAAAGGTAAAATTCATGTGTTCTGTCTACTCTAAATATTTGGAAAATCGGAATTTCGGCAACTTCATCATGATATGAAATGTCATGAGCTGTTTCAATATTGAATGGTTCTTTGTAAATGAAATTTTGATAAAATTTATAAGCTAATTCTGGATCTATAAGACTTTCAGAACTCCCTGTATCTATCAAGAGGTTTGCGTTTATTTGCGGTATAAAAATATAAGGAAGGTTTGCTTTGAGAGTGTCAACGTGTATTACGTTACCTTGGTAGTAGTTGTTACTTCGTGAAAATTTTCATTCGGAGAATTTCCATGAGCGTTATCTGTTTCTACGGTTTTGATTTCCGCAGAGGCATCATAATTATTATATTCTCCATCTGAAGAATCGTAATAATGATAGCTAGGTGAATTGTAATAGATATCGTCTGAAAGCGGATGATTCTGATAATCTTCGCATGAATTATAGTCAATTCGTTCGAAAGGGTTTTCAAATTGTTCATCAATATTTTGCACATATAAATGATTAGATATAAATTCTGAAGGTGCTCTGATACGTGAATTACTGGATGATATATCCATGGGTTCAGGTTCTTAATTTGAGTTTTGATTAGGTCGAATAGATTGTCTTGTTTGTTGGGACGGATTTTGACGTTGTCGGAAAAATGGTTGTCTCTGAAAATTATTAAATTGTGGTCTTTGCTGATATTGTTGTTGTGGTATTAATGGTGTATAAGGTTGATTGGGTGGTCGATACAATTGTGGTTGATAATGAGGGTTGAAAGTGGTGTTAGATTGAATTGGTGATCGATTCATTTCAAACGGGGGAAATTGTTGCTGTGGTTGATTATTAGAAAAAATCATTCGAGGTCTGAATGGGTACGAATTATGATTTTGTTGGGTAGGTCGTGATGGAGTCATTCTTTGTGCAGGTCTGAATGTCGTTTGCGAATTCAGAGTGTTTGATCGTTGAGTCGAGTAAAAGAAATTTTCTTCTTAGATCACGAGACTCATAGCTTTCTCAAGACTGTCAGGATTTCTTAACCGCACATTATTTTGCAAGGGACTAGGTAGTCCACGAATGAATGTTTTCATTGCCATTTCGTTATAGTTTTTAATCCAAATAGTTTTTTCCTCTGCTGTTAGAGTCAAAGTATTCAATTTGGAAATGATCAAACTTCTAGCATCTTGGCAACGCATACCGAAATCATAAGGATTCTCATTTCGTGATGGTCTCAAAGAAATGAGGTCTTGCAATAAACAATCAATATTGCGTTGATCGCCAAAACTCAATAACAAAGATTCTTTGATTTCCATCCGAGATTGAAGTTCTGTTCGAGAGCCTATTAACGTTAAAGCTCTACCGGTGAGTTTGCCCAAAATAGATCTCAAAAGGAAGTTATCGAATGGATTATCGTTTGTTCTAGCTAATACGGTTATTAAATTTTCACAGTTCCCATTAAAAATGTTGAGAGTGTGAGGATTACCTTCATATGATGGAATCGAGTCTAAATACAATCTCAATAGTTGGTGATTGATTGGTTCTTGTTGGGGTTGTTCTGTAGACATTTTGGTTGATTCGGAATTTAACTCAGAATCTAATTGAATATTTTCTAATAGATTAGTTAGTGATTCTATGTCAGAATCAGTCATATGAATAAAAACAGATATGATTATGAACTATCGTTTGGGGTTCCAACTTGGAGAAGTAAATGGAATTTGAATAGCACTTACAGTAGTATGAATATTTTCATTCTTCGTTTTCTTGCTTCTTATTCTACGTGTTCTTATTCTAGGTGCCTATAGGTTTGGAAAGCGATTTTCTTCTCCCAGGACTTGCTGTTTTCTGTGTTGATTAGTCGTTCTCCTTCTACACTGTTCACTTGTTGTAGTCCAGTGGTGAAACGTCCCAGCTGTCTTTGATCCGATATGCCGTCGAATCGAGCTAGTCTTTTTGCACTACCGAACTTTGTTTCGTATCCCGATAAATCGTTGAGACGAAAAACTGTCCGTGCGATACGAACAATTTTCGGGATCCTACCGACTGCGCCAGTTACAAGTTGGTTTTCGTGAGGAAGCTTTTTAAAAAACGAAAAAAATTTTCACAGGGTCTTTATTTATCTCATGATCGAGATGAACAACAGGCAAAGACTGAATCAGAAATTGTATCTAACAAACAAGTAGACTCGTTTATGATGATGCTGCAAAGTATACAATTTCATAGAAGTAAACTGGATGGTTCTTGTAACTCGGACATCGTGTGGTAAATGGGGAGTACCTGAACTATAGAAATGACATGTCTGACACATCCTATGTTACCGGTGTTATATAATAGATACATGACTGACACATATCTGTGTTCATCGGGAAGATTCGTCTAAGGCCAAAAATTTCTGCAGGGTTGTCATCGATGACGGTATCATGCACCATATGCATGTTAGCGGCAATTCAGAAACTGAGGTCTGTGTATCGAATATACCTTTCAGTAGGTTTTCGAGCATATCTACCGTTGAAATAGTGAATGCATTGCCTAGAAAATTTGTGAGTCGCCCAAATGCGCTCCTCTGAAAAATGCTAAGGAATTCCAAGAGTAATCGAAGCAAAGGAATTTTGTTGCTATATGGACATCTTAATATTTAGTTGAATGATCAGTAATGGTAGTACAGAGACCATGAGTGGTGTGTTCAGTACAGTCTGATAATTGGATTTTTCGTTTCTTTCTAAATATCATGCGTGAGGTGATTATGTAGTTGGCATGCATTACTAAACATGCATATTGTAACTATGAATCGCACCCCGATAAGAGTTCATATTTCATGAAAAAATTACGTATTTTGATCCTAACAATGTATTTGTTCATTGACTATGATAACACAAAAGAGTGTATGTACCAAAATGGAGCTACATGTTACAACT
This sequence comes from Zygogramma bicolorata, assembly GCA_032362365.1. NCBI lineage: Eukaryota > Metazoa > Arthropoda > Insecta > Coleoptera > Chrysomelidae > Zygogramma > Zygogramma bicolorata. The sequence continues at coordinate 22,877 of JAVJAQ010006097.1, read as the reverse complement.
CATCCAGCTATGAATTCGAAAATCAAGATTCAGATAATACACCTGATATAAATAAATGGTGACGAAAGTAGAGTCAGATTCTGTATCACGGATAGTTCAGAAAAATAATTGAACACATCTACATTTCTATTGAAAGACAAAAATATTATACCGCCTTTTGAATGAGTACTTTCCTTGAAAAAGATCAAGAACTTTGTGAAAAACACATTGCTGACCTGAAGCAAGAACATCAAGATTCTGGAAAGTATAAGCGAAAACAGAACTGTTGTGGTGTAACCCAGACGAACATTCGATCTTAATATTTTTATTGGTTCATTGAAATCGTATTATTGATGTCCAGCAGCAAGTACTGAAACTGGTTCCTGTTTTTTTCTGATTCGAGGGTATAATGAATTATGCATACTTGAATGATGGATCTGGCAAAAAAATTACTCATATGTTGCTGATTTTCAATATTACGAATACCGAGTCTTTTTTTAATATACATAGATGCATCCTCAATTTTTTCCAGAACTTGATAAGTCATACAAAAGCGAAAACTCGTCAGCTGATCTCATTCTGATATTTCAGCAAAACGTGAACGGCATTTAAAAACGTTATCCGAGCCTTTCAGAGGATATATATATATGTATATATATATATATATATCTATATATATATATATATATGTTAGCATGACGATTCTCACGGACGAAGTATGATGAATTGTGTTTTCGGGTTTCATTCCGTGTTCTGTGTTTTTGATCCTCTGAAGGATAATTATCACAACGTTTCGGCGAAGTCTCATTTGCCATCTTCTAGGTGATGATTGAGTTTCGACCTCCGAAGTCGAGTTCGAAGTATATATATATATATATATCAGCATATTTGTTCATTATGATATATAAGTAATTAATGTTAACCTTTTTTGAGCATTCTGAAAACTAGGTTTTTTTTCCAGAATCTGTCGACTATTATCAAGTCCACAACCATGGAAAAGGAATAAAACAAGGAGAACTTGATTACATTATGGACAATATGAGTACTTCCAGAAAAAAAAATAAAGGAAAGATAGGTCACAAGAAAGTCAAATTTGGGGAAAAAGTCGGTCACAAAAAAGGTCATGCTACAAAAGGTTTCCACAACTCGTTTCACAAAGATGAGTACCACAAAGAGCATAAGTTATACAATGACCCCATTGAAGTTTGAAGAGAATATCCTGCCCAAATCCATTTTACTATTTCTCGATTTGAATCAGACTGCAGAATGTTTCTTAGAGCAATTGTGTTGATTTTGGAAGAATAAAATAGTGGTTAACGTGATGAGTTGTATCATTTCGAGGAATAAAAAATGAAGGCTGGTGTAGTTTTATATGACTATGCCGTTAGATACATAAGAGCAGTCGTGAGTTCAAATGCTACAGATATCTTAATCCACCAAATATCTTTTTGAAAAGCATATTGAGAATGTGACGTATTCAATTGATAATTACAGAATATTTTTGAACAGAAACCTCAGACCTGTTGCTTTTCGAAATCAATTCGTGGCATCGACGAAAATATTTCCTTCAAACAGGGTGTTACATTATAATAACCGTGAAAAAGACAATTACTTTTGTAAAATCAGGAAAAAGTCGTATTTCGTGTGAATATATTCATTTGAAAATTGTAAAGTGCTTTCGGCTTTCACGCCATCATCATTGCTATACCTGCAAGTGAGTAACATTCGTGAAATTTGTTTGAAAATGAAATTTGTATTACTTACTCGTCAAGTATTCCCAGGAAGATCTTCTAGAGCTAGCCAGCTTACATCCAGATAACATATTTCATTTAGACTGACAAATACTGCTCTATCATATCCAGTCATTTGTTGGGACAGAACTCAAACTGAAATATCCATTCGTTGGAACGGAATTCGCATACATGGTGAAACTTATTCGAATCCCATTTCTAATGCCCAGCATTGCATGACTCTTCAACAACCAAAAAGAATTAAACGATAATGTTTTTTGGTAATCTCCATCTAAATATTCCATGATTCTTATCCCCATAATCAATTCAGAAATAACATCGAAATATATACAATGTTTCCATGAATTTTCATTATATACCTTATAACTACCCCCTGCATCGGTTGGAAAAACTTTTTTTGAGAAATGACTGTCGAATTTTTTTATGAAATCATTGTGAGCGGGAAAAATGGCTGGTAATTTTTTTGTGTTGTGAGTTTTTCCAAATGCTGGAAATTATAGAATTATTTCATACAAGATGTAGAAATAATTTTTCTGGAAAGAAACAAGATAAGGGTGAATTATTTTTCTAGATACTAGGGGTAGAGCAATATTATTTTTGAGTGAGATAAATAAAGAGTGAGTTTCATAAAATTGAGATATATCGAGAAATTTTGAGAAGCACCGTAATGAAACGTGATTGTTGAGGGGAAAGAGAATGGGTAGGATATTCTTCTACCGTCTGCCCCAATTTAAGTGTACTGTTGATACTGTTTTGCAAACCCTACCGGCTGCCCCAATTTAAGTGTTCGCCGATTCAAAAACAATCACAGAAGAGCAAATTCATTTGAACAAACATACAGTTCGAAAACTACATGAATACTTCCCATGAATATCAGAAACATACGAGATGAGAAAGAATCATATTTCTTGTTGTTCAAGAAAAGTGCTGACACTGAGTTCATTCGCTGCGTTCAACTGCCGGGGCGGTGGTAAGACGTTCTTATAACTAAGAAGAATTCCGCTTCAGACTGCATTCCAGGTATAGGAAAAGAAGCCGATTACGGTAGGTGGATATGTTATTATTCTGTGAGATTTTATATTTGGCAATTTCTTCCCAAAATACTAACACAATTTCACAAGAACATCCAGCGAAAACAACAGAAGCAGTTTCTATGAGGATTCGTGAATTTAATTGCATCGGTTGAAAAAACTTTTTTTGAGAAATGACTGTCGAATTCTTTTATCAAATCATTGTGAGCAGGAAAAATGGCTGGTACTTTTTTTGTGTTGTCAGTTTTTCCAAATGCTGGATATCATAAAATTATTTCATACGAAATATAGAAATAATTTTTCTGAAAATTATTTTTCTAGATAGTAGGGGTAAAGCAATATTATTTTTGAGTGAGATAAATAAGGAGTGATTTTCATGATTTTGAGATATATCAAGAAATTTTGAGAAGCACCGTAATGAAACGTGATTGTTGAGGGGAAAGAAGATGCGTAGGATATTCTTCTTCAGGTTTTTGCAGCAGAGGAAAGCTGTTGGGAGCAGTGTTCGATGATTCATGATCACCCTGTATGATATCATGTTCTTGATTATAACTGTCAAAATTTGAGTAGTGAATATTTGGTTCTTGTTTGTAGTGATAACTATGTTCGGTATAAAAAGGGTAGGTATTCGTAATCATCTAAATTTCAAATTTTTTGATTTTCAGATAGATTCTCGAATTTATTCACATTCTCAGCAGAAAATTCAGTGTGAGTGAAAGTTTTTCTTGGCTGTTGCCGAGAATTGTTGGAAGATGTATCCACTGGTACAGGTTTAAATGGTTTCGATGTATATGAGACTATTTCGATTGGGAGTTTGTTATGGATTGTGAACAATTTGACTACGTTATTTTTTTGAAAAAACGGATGTTCTTGCATGGGGAAGTCAGTATTGGGTTTCCGTTGTTGAAAGTTATGTGTGAATGGTTTTGGATAGGTATTCTGAGAAATATGTGAATTAGCTGTGATCGGGTTGATGAGTTGTTTGAATTGTTGGCTTTGAAATATCGGGCGAGTATTGTATTGTTGAGAATTAAGCGGCTGTGAAAATCGTGGAATTTGTGATTTATAGTTCGGACTTGCAGATCTACGAACTGGTTTGAACGAAATAGAAAAATGGAAGGTATTACTTTTATTTTGACAATATAAAAAGTTTCATTCATGGATTACCAGTGCGATTGCCTTTTTAGAGACTTTCTGGGTCTTTCAATCGGATGTTATTCCGTATTCGACGTGAAAGACCTCCAATGAATGTTTTTAATGCTAAATCATTGTAGTTTCGAATGACTTTTTTCAGCGTGTATAAAACACAAAGAATTCAATTTTGATATAATCAATAAATTATTGATCCTTAAAAAAAATCGATTTTTCTCTGATCACCGAAACTCGAAATGAGGGCATTTTTTATTTCCAACCATGTTTTCAATTCCATTCTCGAACCAATGAGAATAAGTGTCGTACCAACTAATTTTACAATAATTGCCCGTAAAATTAATACGTTCAGTGTGGCATTATTCTGATCATTGAATTGTGTTGAAAGATTTTCACAATTATCGATAAAAATATTTATGTGGGTTGCCATCAATATTAGGAAACGTATAGTTTCAGAAGTTGATAATAATTAACTTGGTGAACATGTTGAACTGGTTCTAAGGTAGTTTTATCGTTTCTCGTTTGTCGATTGATTCTTCAAGAGAGTACGAAAGAAAACAATTGAGTACCAATGTGAAAAAAATATGATTGGGAGAAAAAGGAAAGGTTTTTCTTACAGTAGCATGAATATTATTTTCGTTCTTTTTTCTACCTCTAGTGCCAACATGCACCTCCTTCAAGCAATGGCATTATGCTTGACAAAAAATGATAAAGTTGTTCGTGGTCAAGAATTTATATCAGCCTTCCACACCTGCAAAAATCTATTAATAAATTCTCACATGCTTCAATACCCGGATTCTTCCAAGCCGTTTGTGTTGACCACAGTTGCGTCGAACGTCGCCCATGGTGCGGTTTTATCGCAAGGTCCTATTGGTTCAGACAAACCAATAGCGTTCTCTTCTCGAACATTGAACGAATCTGAACAAAAATATAGTACGATAGAAGAAGCATTGCTCACGATTTTTATGGGCCTGCAAATATTTTAGACCATATTTTTCTGGCAGAAGATTTTCCATTTACACTGACCATAGGCCTTTGGTTTGTCTGTTCAGATTACGTGAACCAAATTCAAAACTAATCAGATGGCGCCTAAAGTTGGGAGAATTCGACTGTTACTTTATTCACAAAAGAGGATCGTTGAACACCATCGCGGACTCACTTACTCGAGTAAAAGTTAATGCTTTGGAAAACGAATCAATAATCCAGGTGAAATCGATAAAAAAACTATTGAGTTTTTACGAAACCTCTCCGAAATCTCGATCAAATATGATCCCGGACCATCCACGAGTAAGGATCATTTTCAACCACCTGAAATATTACAAAATCATAATGTACCTAAAATCAATATATTATCAGATATTCGTCTGAAATCTGCCAATACTCCTGATGACAACGACAGTACCGTGTCGACACAGCATACCACGTACAATTGATATACCGAATGGAACATCCTTTTCATATGGTTTCATAAATAGAGGAATACGCCTATTATGGCTTGTCTATCAAAATTTGGTCCAAACTATATACAGTAAGATTCGAAAATTTCCACCATATGGAAAACTTTTCTATTATCGATTTGTGGGAAAATTCTATTCCTCATAAAAATTGGTGTACCTGATTTGTTTTCAAAATTTCAAGTTTACAGGAGAGAACGAAAAATAGAATTTTGATCAATTGTGAACTACCCTGGATGTGAGTCCAAATTTGAGTATTGATTTCAAGTCTAAACAACTCCTCCGAATGAACTTTTGATTATCTCAAAAATGGGATGTAGTGTAAACCTGATCAAACTTCCTACTTTTCGTTCTCCCCTTTTCAGTGTTCGGAAATTCAAAAATTCAACAAGCCCTATGCAAGTATTCTGAAATACACATATCGAAAATGAAAAAGTTTTCCAAATTTTTCAATCTCACTGTATACAGTCTCGACCACATTTTGAAAGGCATGCCATTATAGACGTATTCGTCTATTTATGAAACCCTATAAAAAACCGTCTCTTTGACTATGAACAACAAACATGGAATCAAAATCTATAACAAAATAATCAATATAGAGTAAAGCAAATCTCAATCTTTCCTCATCTTTATAATGAACTATATGTGAGCGAAGAGACCTATGAAAATCATAAAATTATAAAAGATAAAGTTCCGATGTCAAAATTGTAGGCCGGAGATCTCGTGCTAAAATTTTCGAAAGACTAATTTTTGGAAAATTGTATTGTTTATTTTTCCAAGATGATAATCAATACGAAATATTTTTAGTTCATTTGGAACAATTTTTGTGAACAATACAATTTCAGATAGGGATGAACAAATAATGTTCACAAAAAACCATCATGAAGGGAAAATCAATCATAGAATAAAATGAAACTCAAGAAGATATAAAACTAAATTATTATTGCAAAAACATGAAAACTCCAATAACCGAACTCATCAATTCTTGTGGAGTATGTCGAAGAGACAATTACTCTAGAAAAGTACCTCATACCCTCTTGGTACTCACAGAAACACCGTCAAAGCCTTTTCAAATAGTAGATATCTTTTTGTTTCTCTATTACAACAAGATATATTTAACACTTGTAGATGTTTTCTCAAAATTTGCTCAAGCATATGAAGTAGCCGGAAAAACCGCGATTCATACAAGCAGAGCTTTAATAAAATATTTGGCTTCCTTCCGTATTTCCCCGAAAAATTAATAACCGATAACGGAACCGAAATCAATAGTGATACCGTTAAAGAGATCTTGAATTTGCACGAGATCAAAATCCATTTCACTCCCCCAGCTCACCACGAAGATTTTATTCAAGCATTATTGAACAACTCAGAATATTGAAAATAATATATATACCCTAATGAAAGAGAAAACCTGACTGATTATGCTTTAATTGATCATTCATAGTTCGACCATCTTCACACCTTTTGAACTATCATTCAGTCACACAAACTCAAGAAATCGCATTCTTCTCCTATTATGGAGAGAATCACAAGAAAAAACTTGATAATATATATCAAAATGTTCAGGAAAGAATAGGATCGAAAAGAGGAGAAACTGGTTGTCAAAACCAGCACACATGGTTATACAAGTGAAAAATTTAGTATAGGTCAAACAGTTTTCAAAAGAATTCACAACAGCGGAATAATCAAAATAACAAATTTTTAGGTCCATCTGTTCAGAAGTTTGGCGCAAACAGAGAAAATATTTTACTCCACGGGAATTTTGTTCTAGAACTGAACTCTACTTTGAGGTGAAAATCAATGACAATCAAATTCGACACTATCGAGACTCCCGCAAAAGACTCAAAATTATCGAACTTCCTAAAATGGATTATTTCGAGAACCAATTACCTGTCGGTTCAGTTGAGTTTAGTTTCGTATAAATCGTTAAAAATCTCGATGAAATCAAGCATGTGCAGAGTGCCTTGGAAATCTAAAATTGAAAATTGGACTCAGTGTCTAATTGTCTCACAGTATCAGTGTATGGACAAAAATAATACGTATTTTGATTGCCATCTGGACAGCGTACGCTCTGTATCGTTTTTACTCCAGAAGTAGATGCCAGAAAAGGACACCAGCAGAGGCGACCTCCCAGGAAACCCTCGCATTCCCTAATCTTGTGGCAACCCCAGAATTTCTCTCTAAGGGCGGAGGAGGTATAAGAACGTCTTCCCACGGCATCGGCAGTTGAACCCAGCAGTTTCAGCACTTCTCTTTGAATAACAGTAAATATGATTCTTTCTCATCTCGTATGTTTTTGATGTTCATGGAAACTTTTATTCAGTATTCATGTATGTTTTCTCGAATGGATTTGCTCACCTGTAATTGTTTTTTAAAATCATTTTCAATTGGCGAACACTTAATTTTTGATTCAATTACATCACCAAATTCCATAATCAAGAATCATTGCCGAATTTCCAACTTCGTACAATAATGATATTACCCTTGAACTATAAAAATCATACTCTAGCAATGTCTCGAATAACTTTCATCACTTGATATTTTTTCTAACAAGAATCAACTTCACAAGGACTAAAAGAAAATCATCACTACTTCACTCTGTAATTATATTCACCTCAGATTATTGAAAAGTTTTCAAATATTACTAACAATGAAAGTCTGTTTTTATCTGTAATTATCTCTCCCAGCATTCCCCCCAAAAAAAATACTGGAATTACCATTTACTGTTGACAGAAATCCAAGAAATCCAATCAATGCTCTTACTACTTCATAAATCAAATCTTAACAATGCCACAGGTAATTGTTTTCACTATTGTTCTTCACCCCAAATGTATAAAAATCTGTCCAAGATTCATTTCAGTAATTGATATATTTCAACTGAATACTTTCAAGAAAATCTCAGGAAACTTTACAATGGGAAAATGTATTAATCATACAGCGGAGAACAACCATTCCTCTGGCAGATACCTCGACGGGCATATTATATGTTCGACAGGCGCCAGAGCAAATCATTAATACAGCCTGTATATATGTGAAAATGATGTCTCCACACAGTCACTTATAGACGTACTGGGAAAAAAAAGGTATCAGCTGTTTTGTGTTGACAGATAAAAGCCAGCTTGGGAAGAAGGATGATATAAACCACTCCAGGAGAGGCTATCATACAGGTACCTAAAGCAGAAAAGGGATGCCCACATGGAGGAGCACAATCGTCATTGCTATCAGCAACTTGAGTAGACGATCTCCTCAGGAAGCTATCTGAAGAAAGCATATGAGATATGCTGACGATCTCGTGATAGTCACAAAAGGAAAATTTGCATGCAAAGAGCTTTGAAAATCGTCGGCAGGTAGTGCGAGCATAAGAGCCTCTCAGTGAATGCTCAAAAAACCACTGTCGTCGTGTTCCCAAGAAAAAGAGTGATGAGAGCACTGAAACCACCAGTATTCAATGGAGTAGAGATTGCGTTCGCTACAGAAGTAAAATATTCAGGTATAACTTTCGATTATAGGCTCATGTGAAACCTCCAGATCTAAAAAACAGCACATAAGGCTAGGATGGCCCTAAATAACTGCAGAAAAATGTATCGAAAAAACTGGGGTCTGAATAAAAAAATGACAGTCTGGTTATGAACAAGGGAAGTGAGACCCATGGTAGCATATGGTGTAGTGACATGGTGGACAAGAACAAAGCTACTTAGTATGGCTAGGCTACTAGGTGGCATACGAAGGCTCGCGTGCCTGAGTGTTGGAGGAGCCTTGAGAACGACCTCAACCGCAGCACTTGAGGTCTTATCTGGACTCCCACCATTGCGAATATACATACAAATGGAAGCTCGACTGGTAACACACAGGCTTATTCTGGGGCAAACCCCAATCAGCCAGTCACACGGGTCAAAATACTTGAAACTGTACAGACCCATTACTAAGAATGCCCGTGGATAACACAGCTTCTTGGTAAAATTTTCAAAGAGGTGTCAAAATCACTGTAATAAGTACAGAGGACTGGCAAAACGGCACACCGGTGGAGGCTGAAGAAACTTGGTGGACAGATAGCTCAAAGACACAGGAAAGAGTGGGAGCCGGTATATACGTAGGCAGAGCAAAGACGTGATCCGCACTCCATTGATTCATGGATGTCAGCCGAATCGATAGATTGGTGGAATAAGCTCCCAGGAATAAGGCAGTCGAAAGAGTTCATCAGGAAACCATCGCCAACATTCACGGAGGACCTGCTGAACCACAACCGTAAGAATTCTAATATTCGAAGATCATCACAGAATATTTGAAAAGATCGCAGTGAATCAGGCCATTAGCTACTTTCCCCTACAATCTTATCTAAGTCGCTATTTTTCAATAGACATATTTCTGAAACAACCTCAATCAAGAAGTTTCAATGAATGTTTCGGTGCCGAGCCCTACACATGGGAACTATACTCCAAAACAGGATGCATCTGTGCCTTATAGATCATCAGAAGGTGACGAGAAATCATCTCACATGATTCACCCATGAAATATTACCGATCGTAATTTATAGCATCGACCTACTTGACTTTTTGGGAATAGTTACTCCTGACATCTGAACATCGGATGGAGATAGGTCGGCTTTCTTTGAGAAGCAAAACTGAGCATCGAACGGGATGTTTTCTCCAGCAAATCGTTGACATGAAGCAAAAACAAAGTGGGCGCCAGAACGGAACTCCGTGGAACACCTGCATTTATTGAGAGAATTTTGGGCGGTAATCCATCAACAACCACGTATAGAGACCTATCAGACAAGAAACTCTTCAACAGCCATATCGAATGCAAGTGATGATATATGACTATAGTTCAGGCAGATAGGTTTTGGGATGAAACCAGAACCGAAATAGAGACGGATATGAATGGAAAATCTGGTGAGAGGATCCCTAAAGCCTTCTTCTCGAGCTTCGGAAAGGAACTAATCAAAGGTATTGTGGTAGAAAGAGATCTCGTTATTTTTCAATCACCAGAATCATATCTGACTCCAATATAAAAAACAAACTATCGAAAACGACAACGGTAGATTGATAATTCGGTTTCATCTCCACTCTTATCGTAATTGAGGTCACAGCAAAGCCATATCGAATGCAAGTGATGATATATGACTATAGTTCAGGCAGATAGGTTTCCAAATGAAACCAGAACCGAAATAGGTGGCATACGAAAGCTCGCGTGCCTGAGTGTCGGAGGAGCCATGAGAACGACCTCAACCGCAGCACTTGAGGTCTCAATTGGACTCCTACCATCGCGAATATACATACAAATGGAAGTTCGACTGGTTACACACAGGCTAATGCTGGGGCAAACCCCAATCAGCCAGTCACACGGGTCAAAATACTTGAAACTGTACATACTCATTACTAAGAATGCCCGTGGATAACACAGCTCCCAAGTAAAACTTTCGAAGAGGTTTAAAAATCACCATACTACGTACAGAGGACTGGCAAAACGACCCACCAGTAAAGGCTGAAGAAACTTGGTAAACAGATGGCTCAAAGACCCAGGAAAGAGTGGGAGCCGGTATATACGAAAGCAGAGCAAAGACGCTATTAACACTCCATTGATTAATGGATGTTAGCCGAATCGATAGATTGGTGGAATAAGCTCCCAGGAATGAGGCAGTCGAAAGAGTTCATCAGGAAACCATCGCCCATATTCACGGAGGACCTGCTGAACCACAACCGTAAGAGTTCTGATATCCAAAGATCATCACAATAGATTTGGAAAGGTCGCAGTGAATCAGGTCATGGGCTAGTTTCCCCTACAATCTTATCTAATACGCTTTTCTTCACAATAGACATATTTCGGAAACAACCTCAATCAAGAAGTTTCAATGAATGTTGTGGTTCCGAGCCCTACACATGGAAACTATACTCCAAGATAGGCTGCATCTAGGCCTTGTACATCATCAGAAGCTGACGAGAAGTGATCTCACATGATTTAACCATGCGAGATTATCACTGATCGCAATTTCTAGCATCGACCTACTTGACTTTTCAGGAATAGTTACTCCTGACATCTAAATATTGGATGGAGATAGGTCGGCTTTATTTGAGAAGCAAAACTAAGCACTGAAAGAGATGTTTTCTCCAGCAAATCGTTGACATTAAGCAAAAACAAAGTGGGCGCCAGAACGGAACTCCGTGGAATACCTGCATTTATTGAGAGAATTTCGGGCGGTACGCCATCATTAACCACGTATTGAGACCTATCAGACAAGAAACTCTTCAACAAAGCATACAATTGAGGATGTTAACCATAAGACGGGTTCAAAAAAGAGATCGCGAGGCTAAATATCCATTGAAAATAATTTTCATTGCTCTATCGATAGAAAAATTGGGGCGATCTGAAAAAAAGTTGATTATTGAGGAATGTAAGCGTCGTTGTATTAACATATTTGATATCCAATTATGGTTTCAAACGATATTAGTTGACAATGACTGAAAATTGTTGCTTAACACCAAGTCGTTGTACTCACATAAGTGGTATCCAATTATGGTTCCGGTTCGATATTGACGGTTTCACACTACTGTTAAGGAATAGGTGAGCCTAAACAATTTGTTATAGTCGTATTCACATATTTGATTCCCAAGTATAGTTTCTAATCAGTCACAATATTAGTTGACGGTACCTGAGAATGTTATTTTATTCATCTAGTAATAGATAGAAGTAGATAGTGGGGCGGTATAGAACACCTCTGACGCCACCAAAGTCCACACTCATCAGAGGTATCTTTAGGTATAGGGGCACTGCACTGATCTAGAGGTTTCTCCGGAGCTCTGGGACCTTCAGGCCACACCCGATGAGTCATATTTGCTTTTGTGACGTCACAGCGACAATCACTGAAACTCGCGCCGTATTGATGGTGATGGGCAAGGGGTGGCGGTATGTCGTTTTCGTGCGTCAACAGCACAGACCATAACATCCGTATTGTTCTAGATGTTGACTAGTACAGTCCTCACTCTATTGTCACTCACGCAAGTGTCATGTGGAAATGTTACAACTACTATGGAAATGTATACTTACCTGCAACAATATGGATACGTCAATAATACTAATACTTCTCTAGTCGATATCGAATCGGCTATAGTAGCATTCCATGTGAAATATAAACTTTCTGTGGATGGTGAAATCAACGAAGAAACACTGGCTCTGGTTCAACAGCCTAGATGTATGCTATCCGACAATGCATTCTCCGATGGTACATCACGTTGGAATAGGACTTACCTTTACTGGCATTTCCGCAAGCTGAACAAACACTAGTGAATATTGCATGGAAAGCTTTCGCATTCTGAAAAAGAATTTCAAATTCCTATATGTTCGTCACACGGCACATCAAAAACCAGACGTAACAATAGTTTTCACAGAGAGAATACACTATTTCCGTAAAGACTGCACAGGTGCACAGGTTGCACATTCAACTTTGATGGACCAGGAACGCTGTTGGCACACGCTCATTTTTCTGATTTTCGGAATACTTGTAGGAAAATTCATCTAGATAAGTCAGAAAACTGGATAATGGATGGAGATAGCAGTAAAGGTATTATCTTCTTGGCACCCCAACACATGAGATAGGTCACACACTTGGGCTACAACATAGCTCTGTGGAGGTATCGGTTATGTTTCCCTGGTATAAATCTGAACTTCCCAATGCGAGTGAAGATGATAGGCTAGCAATGGAGTTCCTATATGGCAGACGTACAACAACTATTGAACCTAGCACGAATGCCCCCGTCACCAAACACACCAGCCTTCCATCAGTCATTCAAAAACCGACAACCCACACATTTTGTGATGTAAAAATAACCGATTTCATGTTTTTTGCTGAAGCACCACCCCAATTTTCGAATCATAGATTGTACATTGGTGCTGGGGAACTTCATGGAAGCTGAATATAAATGATGAGCAGATACCAGCGAAACATGAGCCTTTGAATAACTATCTCAATCAAAAAGTTACTATATCATACGTTTTACAAAATTCCGCAGGCTCTTCGGTAGTTTACGATAGGAAGAAACAAGAATGGCATGAAGTGGACTTTCCTTCTCTACAGATTGTGCAGACTCAACCTACTTAGGTACCTTATGCCAATGTATTCTTCCACACATACAGCGGTGAGGGTTACACGTTCTACGGTAATAGCTTATACGTAGAATTCTTCGAGACACCGCTAGTGACAACGGGTCGAGGCCAGATCATCAATATGTTTCCAGGAATTCCGAATGAAGTTACAGCTGCATATCGATTCATAGATGGACACAAATACTTTTTTCGAAGAAGCACCTATTACAAATATAATGAGTTTGCAAGAAAAGTTCTTGAAGCAGGTCGATTCAATTGGAATATATTTGGCGTTCACTGTCCCAGTGATGGTCTTTTGTATCAACTCAAAACATTGGTATCGAAATTAATAAATGTTCATGGGTGTCGACGAGTTAGTATTTCGCCCTAATGATTGTAGAGAATTCCAACTTGAAGATAAAACCGATGGATTATTAGATTATTCAATGACAGCGGCAGCACAATGGATGACATAAGACGACACTATTGCTTGAATATTGAGAAATCGGAAATTCTACGAAATTACTCTAGGAAAAGTCTCTACCAATACTGAAATTATTTTCGACAAAAGGAAGACTGAACCATTTGCAAATGAGACTGCCCTTTTACACTTATATAGATTCCGCATAATGAATTCAAATAGATTTTAACCACGGCTCTCTTACCGGGGTTCCTAGCTATTTTTTCAACATGCCCATTTGTTGCTTGATGGCTTGTGGTTCCTGGTAGAGTAGGGGTTAGCATATTCGCCTTTCGAGCGGAAGACCGGGGTTCACTTCTCCGCCGGGCCACCGTGCTGGGTAATCGCAGGTTGAAAGGTAAGGCCTCGTTGATCCATTGCTCACACAAATTTCGACTTCTGAGGGTTGACGTTCATCAGCTGGTTAACGAAAACGAACACACACTTTTGGAACACACAGGCATATTCATTGTGGTTACAGTCCCCGCGAGGGCTTGATCCTCGACAAAACCTTTGAATGGGTAACGGGATGTTTTTTCAAAATGCCACACCACAGCGATATTCAAAATCTTTTAACCCTTTTCGAGAGCTTTATGAATTTCCAGAGTAGTCCAGGTACCGTTAAAACATCCGTCTTTATCAATGTATACACATTCGGATGTTCCATCTTCCATACAATTTCTACATAGTGCGAACATCAATTTTTTTGTCCTATATGGAAGAACGGAATGGTAAAGAAAACTTGGCGGTAAATCGGTGCATTTCACCAGGCCAAACCACTCTGGATCATATATGTCGGGTTTCAATATTTTGACAGGATGTCCAATTGGATAGGGGTAGTAATATTGGACTGTAGGTTAGAGTGATATGACATCGATATATTGGACGTAAGGGTTCATCTATCTCAACAGCTGGCGCGGTTCTATATTCAAACGAGTTAATCCATGCAAACTCCCACATTTCCGCAAGGTTATAACCTTCATCGGGAATCATCTTACGACACCGTTATGTTTTCCCGTGGAGATCACCCATGTTATCCTTGTTTACGCAGTTGAATGTTGAATCATTGGAACATTTGGGGCAACTGTGCCAGAAACAGCCGTGTACTGATAAACAGTATTCGTTTCAGCATCAAAACCATCGACTTTACTGCCACAAATGATTACTCCCCCCCCCCCTCCTTCCCCCCCGTTCAAAGCATGTTGCACATTGGGAAACTGATTCACCCATGTGATGGATGCCTTATTGAAAGTGTCTTTTTTAGTGTCCTCGACCACTGTTATTGTCTTATCGATTATATATTCCGCAGACAGACCCCGCTGCAACATTCGCACTGGCACACTCTGCAATGAAACAGAATCTTTTGCATTTTTCGCAGTGAATTCTATTCACAACGTCATGTTTAGGTAGATCACAGAGTGGACACATTGGGACATTTTTACATTTATGGTTAGTAGGAGTTGGGGCACCTTGGGATGGAAGAATTTCCTATCCCAATAGCATTGTGAGCTCCTTCCCATTTTCAAGATGGCGCCTAGTCCTGGCGACCATTCAGAGCGCTCGAAATTGTCAGGTGATTCAGACGCATCGTCGCACCCAGCGCCATCTATGAGTCATTCGATGGACGCCACCCAACGCTACCTATATAAAGCCACCTGAGAGTCACTAGCTGAAGTGGACACTGCCATGATCCTAACTAACAGAGCCACCATAGAACACAAACATGAGAACTTTCAACCTTCAAAGTTGTTGTTGTACGCCGCTGCAAGTGAACACCTGAAATAAAAAAAGGTATTGCCATGTGGACTGAAACTGGGACCGCCTGCGTGAGAGCCAGCTACGCTGACCGCTACACCACCGGATCACTTAATATTATGATGATCGATGTTGGCGAGGCTCTGCTTCGCCCGGTCGCGCTGCCGGTCTTGAAAACAAAGGTGGGTGTTGCCGGTTTCAAAAATGAAAACACTTGAGGATGCCGTGGCCAGTAAAGAGGAAATCCACCATGGGGATATACAGAGTGTGCAAATTAAAAACATGTACGGCTGCATGAAAATCTACCTTGGCGATATATAGGGTGTGCAACATTGATGAAAACATGGCGATTACAGGGATATAGAGGTTATTATATCAAGCAAAAAAAAATGGTCTCTATACAACTGAGCATCAGATCTGTCAATGAGGGGTAAGTATGTGCCGTGGGGTGTGCAACAATGGGGGCGTACAGCAATGGGGGCGTGCAGCCGTGAGGGTGTGCAAAATGTCTGCTGGGATTGTTTAAGGTACATAGCAACCGTAGATTACACATTATATAAAAATCGTTTGAAAACATTTCAAATTAGACCCAGCAACATCCCCTCAAAATTATCAAGAACAGGTCCACAGCTAGACGGGTTTATATTAATTCAGGGATCAATGATAAAATTATTCATATATCACCGTGTTAATTTTTATCAAACGATGTACTAGAGACAGACATTGATTACCGTACCGGTTGTGAGGTCTGTTTCAACGCTTAAATACAGATACTTTTCCAACCATGTCGTCATGCTGTAACATGTGTTCAATGTAGCTATTCACTGGAAAATTGTTGTATTTGTCGTGAACCTCTTGAATCATCAATTGAAATTTTCCATTGTTATCCAAATGTCTTGGAAATTCAATGCTTCCACTTGAGGATTCAGTGTGTATCACACGAATGGACCAATGGGTGATGAAGGGTTAGTTTCAAATTTAGATAAAAACCAATCAGATTTAAAGAAAGGTGATAAAATTCGAATAATAGCGCAGAATCCTAATTTCAATAATCCCATCTCGACAGCAACAAGTACAAACACTAATTTTACAGATTCATTATCGAAAATTGAGGACATTGTTACATCTGATCAGAATGTGCATTTTAATGAGACAACTTCAGATGTACCTACAGACTTTCAAAATCACTAGGGGTACTGGTGGTGAAAGCGGTAAACGTATTTTGAACTCAGCAAAAACCCGGCACACCAAAAAAAGTATCACGTTGATTCGAAATTCTGATAATTTGTATGAAGCCAGAGCAACTGTTACAGCACTTACTTATCATGCAAAAGACATTCTGGGTCGTGATATTCTGATAATTTGTATGCAGCAAGAGCAATTTTCACAGCACTCACTTATCATGCAAAAGACATTCTGGGTTATGAGCTATCACCTTCACAAATTGGTTGTGTAAGGGATGGTAGAAAGTTACAGCAGCCCGGTCTCGCTGCCGGTTTTGAAAGCAAAGGTGGGTGTTGCCGGTTCCAAAAATCAAAACACTCGAGGATGCCGTGGCCAGTGAAGAGAAAATCTACCATGGAGATATACAGAGTGTGCAAATCAAAAACATGGATGGCTGCATCTAAATCTACCGTGGCGATATATAGGGTGTGCAACATAAATGAAAATAATGCGATTACATGGATATAGAGGGTATTATATCAAGCAAAAAAAATGGTCTCTATACAACTGAGCATCAGATCTTTCAGTATGGGTTAAGGGTGTGCCGTGGGGTGTGCAACATGTCTGCTGGGACGTACAGTCTACCGTGTCAATGGTCATTCGATGTCACAAGTCACCGTCTGGTACCATCTCACTTGCGCCAGGCGTCGAGTTTCGTCTCATATGTGCGACGCTCTCACTTGCGCAGTCATCCGTCGAGTTTCGTCCCATATGCGCGACTCGGTCCCCTGCGACCTCCAACCTCCGACGATTCCCAACCGAGGGGGCAACTGCGTTTTCCTCAGACGTTCACCAAGAAAATGAACGAATTGAGGTTGGAAAAAAAACGAACGATAAGCAAATCGACGTTTCAAAAAATCGAACCTCTGACGTCACACCTCGATGACAGTGCGTGTGGTGGCTATCGCTACTGTGTACGTGTTTTTTTACGTTTGCTCCTCATTCATATGGTCAATAAGGATTAGGTGTATCTGCCAGCTACGAGCAACACGTCCACAGTCGTTTCACATGATCAGTACTCTCGAAACGCATACAGGAATTTGAACTTCATTCGGATAATCGAGCTGTTGATTTGCAGTGGAAACCGCAGAAAGATAAGTGTTCGGTTCATCGTATATGAAAAACAATAAATACATGAAAGTTATAGTTAGAACCACCTATGGGTCACTAGCTGATCTGATGCCTGGAGCACTGTGAGCGCAATAAAATGGCAATGGAGGTATACAGGGTAACATTAAAGAAAACAACGCGATAATGAAGGATAAGTGTTTGCGGTATCGAGGTATGAATACGTCAATACAAATGAAATTCGGAATCAACTTGTTACGGTCTGGATGACACATCCATTCCGTATCACTGCAAATTGATCCCAAGCGTTCAGCTTGGGATCTTTCATCAACCCCGTATAATATGAAAAATCCATAGTCCACTTCACCTGTCCCTACGGTTCAAAATTCTTCGCCACTGCATGTGAAATGCCCAGGAAAGACGCCCTATTGTCGCCGTTTGCCATTCCTTCGAGCAAATGGTTATCTCGCGCAGCTTCGTCACAGATAGTTGACAATGATCAAAGACACGCCCGGGCGGCTGATAAGCAAGCCAAGCGTAGTTTGGGGGGTCAGCGTAGGTCAGCGTTTGAAAGATCAAACAACCTCCTTGTTGGTCATTCTGAAATAGGCGTTTGGATATATGCTTTTGTAAATTTTCATCACGAGAATTGTCGATAACAAGGTTAGAGGTAATTGGTGGTGTTCAAGCGATCTGAGTGGGTGTTGTGTTCATAACGAATAGGGAGAATTATGGTACCCATAATGTTTGTAATATTCAAGGAAGGTACCGGTAGCGGTTAAGATTTTTTCTGAATGGTTGGTGAGACACCTTTGTGAAAGAACATTCTGGATGTTTATAACGAAGCTGATCGAAGGTACACCAGAGGTAACATTGTTTTCATTGTTCCAGAGAGGGACTAATTTGCTGGTTTGAATTGTATCCTTTGTTTCATTGGAAATTATGAGAAATACCTCGGTGCGAATTATTGCAATATATATATATATATATATATATATATATATATATATATATATATATATATATATATAATTCGATTGATTTTGTGAGGTTGCAGTCAAGTTTGTGGGCAGTTACAAAGAGGATTCTTTGTTATTAGTCAAGCTTTCGGTAAATTTATTACCTTCGTCAGGACAACTAAAAAGAATACATTGGATGATATTTTGTAAAGATAGAAATATGGAACATTTACTAACGTGAGAATAAAATATAAACTGGTACATAACAAACAGGCAAAACATTGAAGAATATTGAAGTGTCAAATTTTGATGTAATGTCATGTGGGAAAATTCTGAATACCAGGCGATTTTCTTCTATCTTTCTCGTATTCAAGTAGAAATATATAAATTTGGCTTAAATTATTGAGGTCTGTTTTTTTGTTCATAGAATGTTCTTCGTTAGTAATATGTGTCATTTCTAAAAATGTTCTTTCGGTTATATTTGTTTCTGTATCCAAAATTTCTGGGTGTTCAAATTCCATCTTGTGATCCTCAATGTTGACGTGTTCACTCAAAGCGCAAGTATTAACGTTTCGTCTACAGTCGCTTTTATGTGAAATGTTGCGACTATCTAAGGGTCGAAATGTTTGGCCTATATATATATATAATATATCACTAATTCTTCTCCTATATATATATATATATATATATATATATATATATATATATATATATATATATATATATTTATATATATATATATATATAGTTGATCGGCTAGGCTTCCGCGGTCAGAAATGTGCTGGCTGGAACTTCCGGTTGATCCGCGTCTGGAAAGATTTACTTGTCTACGTTTCGGCTCCCATTTCGGAGCCATTTTCAAGACTGAATGAGCTTGCGTCTAGGTCTGAGTTGTCTCACTAGCTGGCTATCATCACTGGAGATCGAGGATTGGAGGTTGGTGAGATTTAAGGGTTCATTAGTATTTATGGCAGAATCAGGTATACTAGTATACTATATACTTAGTAGTATTGAGTATAACTATATAGTAGGGTCTGCAGCGTTATAAAAGAAGACTCTTCAAAGTTTTTCCAAGCTTTCGGAATGTTATTTTTTCCATCATCAGGGACCACAATATAAAATGTCATAAAAATGTGAAATTCAAAAAATATAAGCACTTACATCTTTGTTGAGGATGTTTACATATATGTTGTGTTCGAGAAATAAATTTCTTATTATTGTTTTGAATAAAACAGGAAGTACGATTTTAGTTTCATAGAACCACAACTGATCGAAAACACAGATTGTGTACATAGATTCATGGAAACATAATTCATTTTTTTATTTCAAAATTTGAAATTTCAATTTGGCAAGGTTTGATGTTTAGAAAGACACTATTCATATGACATTATTATTATGTGGTAAAGTTCTGGTACGAATCGAACGGAAACCGTTGAGTCGGTCTCATCCATTCCTTAAGATTCTCAAGGAATAAGATGCCCCGACCCAAAAGTCCCACCCGAAACGTGAAAGAACTTTGGTTAGTTTGATAACTGTGTTTGGTTATTCTGTTTATTTGATTTTATGTCAAGTGAAAGCAAAAAGGAATATATTTCGCTCAAATGGTTGATATCCGTTTTTTTATTTATGGAATCAGTTTCTTGTGATATGAAAGACATTTCTAAGAAATTTCTTTTTGAAAGATGTGGTTCTATTGCCATTAGATGATCCAGATTATTAACGTGATGAGCTAAAGCACATCTTTCAGGATGTAGTCTACTATCACTTTTATGGAAAATAATTCTATCTTTCATTAATCTTTTTGTTTGCCCAATATATTTCTTATTGCAATCTTGACAAGGAATACTATCAACCACATTAGAAAGTGGGGAAATAGGAATTTTGTCTTTTACTTTTGAAAAGATACGTTTCATTGGATTCACTGTTTTATTAGCAATTTTAATGTTGTCGATAGACTGAAAAATTCTGGTGAGTTCAGGTGTTATCTCTTTGATATATGGTGATGATGCATAGAAATTTGGAATTTGATTTATAACAGCAATCTCATTACTATTAGTGATATCATTTTGTATTCTATTGTTATCAATTTCAATTAGAGATGTAGTACTGAACAAAATTTTCTGTACTAATGTTGGTGAATAGGAATTTTTTATAGAAAGGTTCTGTGAAATTTTTAAATTTTTGTTGTGGAAAGATATGTCTGAAATTTTGAGTACTCTGTTTTTCATTTGTTTCAATAAATTCACTTTCATTGAAAATTTGTGATAGGAGAAAAAATTCGAATACCTACCTGAACTACAGGGTTTTCTATACCAATCAATCAATACTGTGTTATCCATTGTTCTTATCATAAGTTTTGTATCAAGGTAAGGTACTGAGAAATCTCTATCTTCTACTTCAATGGTGAATTGTATGAATGGATCGTAACTGTTAAAAGTATCCAAAATTTCAGTTATACCATATTCAGGTAAAGAAAATATAATATCATCTACATATTTTTTTTTGAAGAATATGTTGAAAGAAAGAACAGGAATAATCGTGTCTAGTAATTCATCCATAACATAAGTTGCTAAAATAGGTGAAATGGAAGATCCCATAGTTATTATCGAAGAGGAATCTCATTAAATTCATAAAATAATCTTTATTGATAGTGCAGTGATTGCTGATACGATACCAATTTTTATCAATTGCTCCTAGGCAAATATCTAGATAGACGTTACTGAAAAGTGAGACAACATCTAAACTAGCCAGGACATAATTCCCTGGTAATTTAATTAAGTTAATTAGGTTAAATTTTTCAGAAAATTCGAACGAATCTTTGATTGAATATATGTTATCTGAATCATAAGCATTAGACAAAATTTTTGTTTGAAAAGAAGCAATTTTTTCTGTTGGAGAACCAATGCAAGCTATAATTGGCCTCATCGATAAATAAGGTTTATGAATTTTTGGTAAGGAGTAAAATTTTGGAGAAATGCCATTATAAACGCTGCAGACCCTACTATATGGTTATACTCTTAACTAGTCAGCGACTATGCGACTATTCTTCCTTTATATATATATATATATATATATATATATATATATATATATATATATATATAAGTATTTTATAAATGGAGTACTTACTAACGTGAGATTGAAATGAAACTAGATCAGAACAAACAGAAAATACATGAATGAAATGAAATGACAATGACAAGTTTACTCAATCAAGGCGGAAAATTTTGGTTAACGGGTGTTATAGTTTTTTCGTTGAAAAGTAATAAATAAGTATATATCTGACTGAGGTTGTTCAAGTCGGTTCGTTTATTCATAGAATGTCGTTCTTTATGAATATGAACCATTTCTAGAAATATTCTTTTCGAAAGATTCTTCTCTGTGTCCAAAATTTCAGTATTCTCATAATCCTCGATGATCATTACGATTCACATGTTCCGATAAGGCACACGAATTAATGTTTCTTCTACAGTCGCTTTTGTGTGAAATTATGCGACTATTGAGATTTCTGGCTGTTTGACCAATATACGTCTGATTACAATCTAGACAGGGAATTTTATAAACAATATTAGATTTCTGTTTTTTTAAAATTGGAGATTTAACTTTGGAATGTAAGATAGAAATAGTACTTATGAATTTTTTCGTGATTTTAATGTTTTCGTTCTTCAGAACATTGATTAATTTTGGAGTGAGTTCATGAATGAATGGTAGAGATCTGAATATGGTGGTTTGTGACGGGTTAGGAATTATGTTCGTGAGACGTGATTGATTATCATTGGAAAATAGTAAATTATTAATGAGATATTTGGGATACGAATTTTATATATATATATATATATATATATATATATATATATATATATATATATATATATATATATATTGGGTTTTGATCCTCTGGAGGATAATTCTCATAACGTTTCGGCAAAGTCTCATTTGCCATCTTCTAGGTGATTTTCTAGATCTAT
>JAVJAQ010006093.1:0-62354 GCA_032362365.1 Zygogramma bicolorata | reverse complement strand
AATTGTACGTGCACACGAATTTTTGGTAATGCTTAGTAGGCTACTTAACCTTCTCGTTATCTAATATACTATATAACAATAATAATAATATCGTCTTTATTATTCCATTGAGTGAGTACAATAACAAGTTTTGTTTAGAATAACATCGAAATAAAGGGCGAAGGTCAACTCTTGTGATATTTCTACCACAAGATTTGCTCTTCCACTCAACCCTAATAATACCTGCACATATCACATAATATAGATTGAGTATATCACTCACGCACAAATAAAGGGGGCATTTATCGTGAAATAAAAAATCATCTCCCTCTTGAGATTCCAATCATATTTTTTATAGGTAGTTCTGACCATTTTGAAGTTAGTGTTTTTGATCTTATGTGGTATCTGGTTATAGAGATCGTAAATTTGATATATAAATGATCGTCTGAACAGTTCTGTTCTGAAGGGAGGCATTGTTAGTAAACCCCTTCGTCTAATATTCAAGTTATGTATATCTGTGCGAAATTTGACTTTCCTGTGAAGATAAGGAGGTTTTTTGGTATTGTAACAGTTTGCATGCGCCACCCCGTATATTCCATTTCGAATTCCATTATCTTGTGTTTTACTTGTTGTCTACCTATGAGATACATTGACAAGTTTCTATTATTCAAAGTTTTAAATAGTCAATTTATGTGGGTTTCTTACAAGTAATTATATTGTATGTGCCATCAGTTAATAGAAAAGAAATCAATATCTTGTACTTCCACCCTTTTGAAGATGAAATGGTAAATATCTGATGTCGACTCATTTCATTCAAAATTTCGCGGGTAGTAGCGATACGTTGACATTGGAAATTTCCAGCAAATATCGGACACAGTCATTCAGTACCAAACCGAAAGAGTGGTAGACTCGATTCTGACCGTAAATTGTACTTTTTGTGTAACAAAAAAACCAACACCTAAGAACAACTAAGGTTAGTAATCAACTTGATCCTTGTTATCACTCATCACTATGTGTTCAAAATATAAATTTTCATAGGTGTTACTTTTTGGCTTGAAACCTGAGCTCAGAAAATCCATCTGGCAACGATAGTTTTTTGCAACTCCTGCGAAAGTCAGTCCAATCCAGAGTTTTACATCTGCACCAATATGCATATTACGTTATAGGCATTCGTCTACAAGTCATCCTCCGTACCTTGTAGTTTATCTGTGGAACAAGTTCGGGAAGGCATCCCTTAGCTCCCTTAGGAGTTCCGGGACAAAGATTGGTAAACGTAGCGCATAGAGATCCTGTGAGTACTTCCATTCCTTACTTTTTTACGACCGTTGGCGAATTCCTAAGGCCTCTTCGAGAACTTCGCACATTTTTTTATATGAATCCAGAAACCAAACAAGGAGCCAGTTTACTATTCGAGTATTTTTTATCTTGAGCTCATGAAATGAAATAATTGTATGCGGAAAATTAATGTAACCTTTAAACAGCTGTTTGAAGATATTTCGATTATTTTTACATTGTGTGTTTTTTAAAGAGCTTCGTATTTCGAAAGCGTTTTTATTATATTGATGCTGGTACTTTTCTACGTACCTAGAATTCGTAGTTACAGTTTGATATGTTTCGTATTTCCCCATTTACTAGCAAACTTTTATGTATATATTTCATCATTTATTATATATTATATAATATTTATATTGCAATGTCAGTGTTTTCAATTCCAACTGTTCTGTGTTTTGAACCCTTCCTCGTCGATTAATTTTTTTGTCGGCTGGCGCCCATTTGGTAATAAGTCTATGTTTCATCATATCTATTGAATCCAGCATTGATTGAATATAAAATTTCGAAACCCACTACCCAGCTCTCCAAGGAAAATACACCGAGTTGCCAGGTAAAGACCCCTATTTTAATATCATTTACATCAATCATTAATAAAAGTAAGGGTTACAGTATTCATGATTCTATTGAAAAGGCAGAAAGAGTGATATTTTCTTCTATTGTTCATATTTAATCATCCGTTTTCCAGGAGTTTGTGTGATATTCTTCGTCTTCGACGAACACCAAATATTAATCTAAGGCAACAATCCTGAACTTTCTGGATTTTATTCTTATATAGAACGGTCAAGTTAGGTCCATACAGAGAATCGGCATAGTTGAATAATGAAAGTATCAATGATTTGCATAATATTTTCTTCAAATTGAACGGCAAGAGTTTGCGATTTCCATGAATAACTTTCAGAGAAGAATAAGCATATTGCAATACTTTATTGACAAATTTTTGCGTCGTTAACTCATATCAATTGCTCACCATCAATATGGATATCAATACAATATGCAACAGCTTGTCGATTATTTCTGGGGCTGAATAACATAATGTTTGATTTCTCTGAATTTTTAAGCAGACAGTGGTTAGTAGCAACTTTCAGAAACGTGCCAAGTTCTTTATTAATGAGGTCACATGCATTGCCTACATCCTGGGCAGGAAAAGTATAGTATAGTTGGGTGCCATCAGCAAATAGATGCACTTTGCAGTTGAGTATACAACACGAGACAAGTGAATGGAAAATAACAAAGGTCCAAGAATTGATCCCTGTGGTACCCCAGATCTAAGCAACCTATATTCAGAGCTGTTATCAGCAATACACACCTTCTGTTGCGAATTTTTCAGGTAGGCATTCATGAGTAATAGAGCGTTATTCGTGAAACCTATATACTTCAGCATACTCATCATTAAATCAAGGTTAATTGTATCGAATGCTCTACTGAAATCGAGTAAAATCAAAAGCGTGCACTGTTTCTCATCTGTGGCTTCAATATTGTCGTCCACAATATGGAGGAGAGCCGTTGCACAACTGTATCCTTTCCGAAATCCAGACTGGATATGAGGTAATATGGAGACACTAGACACATTGTTTTCAATTCGCACTTCAATGGCTCTCTCTGAAACTTTTGATAATGTTGGCAGGATACTAATAGGACGTAGATCTCTGAACTCTGTAGGATTCGATTTTTTCGGGAGGATCCATGCAATTGCTTCATAAGCCTGACACTCAAACCATCACATCCTTTTGCATTTTGTCGCTAATAGTTTTATAAACAAAATAATCACTTACCGTACTGAAATCAAATGACGAATCAACTAGTCTATGATTATCATAAAAATTCTTCAATTTCTTAAATGGCTCATTGTACGGAATCGATTCTATGCAAAAATTGTTAATACCACTACATTTCTTCAACTCATCCGGAATAGATGATATTTCCGAATCAGGCAAGAGTTCATTGGATTTCAGAGTTTTCCACATTTCTCTGTGAGAGTTATGATTGAATTGATAAGTAAAGTGAGCCTTTTTCTCTCTATCGATAGCTTGATTGGTGTAATTTCGCGTCTGTCTGTATAATTGAAGATGGGTTTCAGATTTAGTTCTCTTCTTCTTCTTCTACTACTTCTTGAGAGCCTTCTCTTTCATTCATCATTGGAATTTGTTCGATCGTACCTGTCAACCATGGAGCTTCAGGTTTGGTCACTCTGGATATAGTAATGGAAATATGTCTTTCAAAGAGATCATTCAGGCAATTCATCAAATAAGAAACTTTTTCATCAACTCTTTCTTGATCATAAATTCTGAAGAATGCAGTATTTGATAAGTCTCTTCGGAACAATTCTTCATTAAAGTTTTTAAAATTCCTATAAGTGCACATTTTTGGTTTGTGTTGCCCCCTAAATTTGCAATAGACAATTGAATGTAGTAGTAAGAGTAGTAGTAGTATTTATTTTTCCTGTTCAAAAGTATAAAACTATTTTTTACAATATTTTCATACAATAACAAGAAAGAATTCAAAAAAAACACATTAAAAAAAGGGGGGCGAACTCCCTTACAGTACATACTAAACATTAAATAGTTGAACAATACACATTAATTATTCGTACATGGATGAAAAAATTAGAATTCGTCAAGTGTGTGACAATTTTTTTCAAGTAGCATTTTTTCAATTTATACTTGAAGCTTCTCAACGTTGGTAAGTTCTTAACTGAGTCATCCAGCTTATTGAAAACTTTAGGGCCGAGATAGAGAAAACTTTTCTGGAGTAAGGTCGTTCTGTGGGTGTTGGGTTCATCTCTAGAACGGGTAGTGTAACAATGTTGCCGGGTAGAAAATATATGTTCGTTCATGTAAACATAACTACATAACTCATAAATATACAAACCGGCAACTGTGAGTATTCCATGTTTTTTAAAAACTTCTCTACATGAGTCCCTCCATCCTATTCCAGCTACAATTCTGACGGCTCTTTTCCGAAGAATAAACACTCTTTCAGCGGAAGAGCTTGTACCCCAATTCAGGATTCCGTATCTCAAATGGATAATACTTTCTCACTACAGAAATTAGCCATGAACCTGAGAGCATAACAGATTTTTATTAGTTTATTACAAAGAGTATTTATGTGAGGAGTCCAGGTAAGTTTATAATCCAGAGTTAGACCCAACATTTTGGTGGTTGTACACGATTCAATTTGTTGACCTTCGTTTTTATATATGAAAAAATTTTCTTGAACATTGCTCAGTGTGAATTTCATTAGCGTGATCTACAATGCTATGATATATTACACCTGTAGCCACATTGGCTTCCCGATTCACTATAACATAGTCCAGTAGTGTTGCAGATGTGGCTGTGATTCCTGTTGAAACATCTGTGAGCTGAGATAAACCCAAGGACTCTATAACCGAAAGAAAATTTTTTACCATACTATTATCGCGATCAAGGAGATCCAAATTGAAATCTCCCATACAAATTATTTCGTTCGCTGTGGGAATTATGGATATTGAACTATTTTCAAAGTCATCCATAAATGAATTCGTATTCTGCTCGTGTGGCTTGTATATTACACCCACCGCACTGACTTTTTTCCACTTTAATTTTTACCCAATATTGCTCCCAAATATGATCCTGTCTACTGGTTAATACCTCAAAATTGAGATTATTCTTGACAAAAATACATAATCCTCTACCATTGACGTTTCGGTCTGCTCGATATAAACTTTAACCATTTATTGACAACTGTCCATTAGTAACATGATTTTTCAACCAAGTTTCGCATACCAGAAATATATCGAAAGAGTTTCCCAACATCACCCCTTCAATATCATGCAAGGAAGTCAAAAGAGATCTCGCGTTCAAACAACCTCCATACAAAGAACGCATTATTCCATAAAAACAAACTTAACAAATTATACAAACAAAGGCCCCGAGTACGAATACCTGAGTGAAAATGAAAAAAAAACAGAAATACGTTTGTTGAAAAAAAAAGAAAATGAATAGATACCTACCTATCCGTGAAATGATAACACAAATAACAAAATAGGGAGCAGCCCAACTGCTCGCACCCTAAATTCTAAATCCAATAGAGACTTCAACGCCGAACTGATCTCACTCGATCTCTCACTGTGGATAATATGTTTTCAACTTTGAGTCGATGACGGAACGAAGTCGAAATCAGGTGATCGAAGTCCCAACGGTATTAATGCAACTGAATCTAGATAGTGCAACATCCGAAAAATAAATATAACACGATAATCGCACAAACATATCAATAATTGAGAAGCAAGAGGCCGAATGATGAGTTTTCTACATCTTCAGGGGAAACATTTCCAGAGAGAACTAGATTATCAACATCTTCAAGACTACACATTTTTCTCACCTGATCTCCATAATTGATTTTGGCAAAGATATTTCCAAAATTGGTCGACACCTTTCCAGCTTCTTCAGTTGGGTGTTGGTGAGGTCTTCTCTAATCACTATTTTGGTATCTTCCAACTGTCGTTTATTTCTATAGATGAGATTTTTATGGTAATTGGTATGAAATTGAGCCAGGATTGGTCTATTCCTTTTCATTTCTCTCTCTCTCCCACCCTATAGCATTCAATATTGAACTCGTTCAATTCAATTTTCAATTTTTTAGCGCAGAGATCACGTATGGTATCGAATGAATTTTCATTTTTCTTCTCGGGTATGCCGTAAAACCTTGATTTTTTATTTCTATATTTCCTATAGATTTCATTCTTTCACGCATCAGGTCAGGAACACGTCTACTGGATACATCCAGGTATTATCCTACTGTCAGCCAAAAAATGTCCAATTTGTGCCAAAACGCCCATTATCTCGTCATGTTCTAAGATAAAAGCATTCGCTTTATAGTCATTTCCTCCGTTCAGGTACATTATGATTTGAATAAATAGTTTGGAATTTGAAATTATCACTCGTTCATGATTTTGAAGTTCCAGTTGGATTTTCTGAATTACAAAACGATATATCGGGATATAGACAATGTTGTGAACATTCTGATTGCTCTTATAGCAACTTTCAATTCATATATATACTAAATCATCTCAAATCATCAACCCAGTCGGGATATAAAAACAATACAAAAGAAGGCCGTACATTTTTATTGAATTCGTCATTCGGAACTTCCACCTTAAATTAGATTTTCAGAAAGTATGATCACTTAATCGGCAACTTTTTTATCTCATCTAGTAAAACATATTTTTAACTCTACCACCAGGCGACCATATACTGTGAAACAGGCCCCAATTGCATATTGATTCTATTCTTTTCTTTATCAGCCTCAAACGAAAATTAATTAAAAATTCCATCTCTGTTGAAGACATCCTAGGACATCCAATATTCCTGGAATCGAGTCATTTCTTAGTTACTGTTTCGCGCTTGAGTTAACTGCGAGGAAATCACTCCTGGTCATAATTGGCAGAACTGGCATTCCGGAGAACGGAAGCAAGTTCTCATGGTAACGCATTTTGTAGCTCTGACTTGTTAATTAGAGTTCATAATTACACGGAAGACTGATGCTGGAGTCTGTCAAGGCTGATTATTTCACCTATTAGAGATGTTGCTTCGACAGGGCGTTTCTTGATTAAGTACATTGAGATGATAAAATGTTGGAATCATGTTGGCAAAAATTTTGATCTGCTAGCGAATTTCAAGCCAATTTCACATCTTTAGTCACTTGGAATACTCAAAGATAACTATGATACATTGAATTGAAGTGGCCAATACTGATGAGTATCTATACTAATAAAAAATATCACAGATTTTTGTACGATTCTCACCGACAAACGGGTTCACAACCGCGGTTTAGTTTACCTATTATGAGTGAGAATTATATAGAAAAATGTGATAATTTTTGTTAACTATGATAAAAGATGCAACATCTCAAGGCACTCACGCGCAGAAGGAAAATCTATCGAGGACAAGAATGTGTAGTCTTTGACAGAATACCATTTTTTTCGCTAAAATCTGTAGGAAGCTTTTTCCATCTTCCAGGCTTCTTCATTTAGTATCAGCTAGCTCAGTTGTTATTCCAACTGTTGCTCAATTTTAATCGACAGGAATACTGACATTTTCCATTTTTGGCGTCGAGTAACAGAATACCATATTTATGATCTGTATATCTCTCATCAGTGAAAAGAGCCCATAAAAACCCCGAGTCAATCTTCGGTGGTCAGGACGCGAAGATGTTGTCGTATAGATCAGAAACCTATATTCAATACCTTGAAACAAGCCATCATAATTCCACTACACAAAGGTGGCGAAACGGACAATCCTACAGATTATCGTCCAATTTCACTACTCTGCACCCTTTCAAAAATTATAGAAAAACTTGTAAAAAGCAGAATTATGCTCTTCGTGAAGAAACAGAATATTTTATCTCCATGTCAGTTTGGATTCCAGAAATCAAAAAGTACAACTGCTGCAATCTTTTCATTCCTTGAAAATGTTTATTTGAGACTGAACGAAGGTGAGGTGGTTGCGGCAGTGTTCTGTGACTTCTCCAAGGCATTTGATTGCATGGATCACAGAATACTGCTGAATAAACCTCATCATTATGGATTCAGGGGTGTTGCTTTGAAGTGGGTCGAATCTTATCTCACTGGCAGAAAACAAAGAGAAAAAATTTCCAATGAATGCTCGGGTTATTCTGATATCAGATCCTGGGTACCTCAAGGCTCAGTGCTAGGTCCTATTTTTTTCTTGCTGTACCTAAATGACTTGACTTGTTCACCTAGTACAGGGATATTCACATTATTTGCTGACGATACCACCCTTTTATGGCATGGCAACAATGTGGATAGTTTGAAAACAATCATAGCCCAGGATCTAGAGGAGATCATCGCTTGGTGTAACACGAACAATATCTGCTTCAATATAAATGAAACTAATATCCTAACATTTAAGTTCAAATTCAATAATATCTGCCTGAACACACATAATGTGGAAAATAAATCATGTATAAAGTTCCTGGGTTTACACATTGATAATGAACTCAAATTCGAAGACCATATTATGTCCAAAAAAAAAAATAGCATCAGGCTGCTACGCGATGTGAGTGGTGTCAAACGAACTTGGGGCAGTTATCTCTAAAAACACCTATTTTTACCTCATTGAATCTCATAATAGGTATGGCATACCTTTCTGGGGTTTCTGTAGCCAGAATTTATCAGAGTCTGTTTTTGTCCAAAAAAGGGCCATAAGGTACTTGTGCAGGGTCAAAGCAAGAGACCACTGTAGGCCGCTGTTTAATATCCCAAAAAATGTTTACCATAGCAAGTATTTTCATTTTGAAAACTGTCTGTTTGATTCATAACAAACAGTCTACAAGGATTAATATGACTCGCACTCACGTAACCACCAATAACCTTAGCATGCCAATACCAAAAACAACTCTCATAAAACATTCATTCATATATGAAAGTAAAAAAATATATAACCATCTACCGGAATATTTGAAAGTATTGAAAAATCTTAAGTACTTCAGAAAAGCAGTAAAGGACTTCCTCATGCCAAAAGCATACTACGACCTGCAGGAATACTATAATGAAAATTTCTGACCTCAATATAGTGTTATTATTCATCAATTTTGAGTAAGTTTTTACATTTTGTATGTGTTTCAGCGATATTACTCATTTGTAATAAACTGAACTCATTGTTTTCCATTTTTCTAACCTTTATTTTATTAATAATTATTTTACAACTCTTATTTCAATTCATAAATTACATTTTATACTTTGAATTATATACTTATATATTTACCTTCACATATTAACATTTCATTTTTATATATGAGAATATGGATTATACCACAAGTTATTGTACTCATCGCTTTGTCAATAAGAACTAATTCTTGGAAAATTCTTTGATTGATTGAATTTTCAAACTATTTTCAGATCAATCGAAGGATTCCTCAACAAATTTTTTCACTTACTGTAGATACGTTCTGGTCTGCCTTGAAGGCAATATTACTACTACAATTACTATCACCCTTTATATGTCCACAATAAGAGACATGAATGATTCTTCCTGAGTTAGAGCTATAGCTCTCACCTTCAAAACATCTCATTGAATTTCAGTTATCTTCCTGAGTAACTTCAAATCATATTCTGTTGATACATTTCTGGTAGTTCTGATGATGAAATAACGAATAGAGGTGGAAGTACAAAAACGAAGTGAAAGGCGTACGACGCGTTAATATTTTGAGGGGTACAAATGAAAATCACTTGAACACCAAACCTCTGCCAATGACCTGGAAACTGTGTTGCTCATACATTTGGAAATATTCGCAGAAACTTCCAAAATAAATGAAGATCATGATTCTGGCAGGAAATGAGAAAATGAAGACAGATCACCAATTTGAATGGATATGTCCTTCATTATTTCCACATTGGATAAATCACAAGGTAATCTTTCTTCCTCTCGATTGGATTTTGAAAAATGATCGATATCTGAGTCGTATTTTTCATAGGTCAGAACAGACTTCAACGATCGCAAGACAACGTATCTCAGACTTTGAGATAGTTAATTATCTGCGACTCGAGAGATTACAAATGTTGACAGTATCCACTAGGTTCAATTCAAGAATAACTCCAAGCTCGGAGATAAAAATAAATGTTGATTGGACCTTAAAAAACACATTAATAATATATTGACTTTGAAAAATGTCTTCTGCCTCAACATCTCCTGATCTTTTTTATCAAGTTTCCATTGAATTAAATATGTACACATAACCCCAATGAAGTTGGAAATATTTCTATTACCAAAAATTTCACCAAACAAAAGAGTTTTTGGTAGGCAAACGGGTCACATAGTATTATTTCATATCGAATGACAATAATTATTATTTTAGGTTATAGCTGTATTCGTGTTGAAAAAAATCATGAGAATTTGAAATAACATCCATATTATCAAACCTCTCCGTTATATATCTATTTCGTGCGGATATACAGTGTGGTCCACTAAGTCTGCAACAAATGGGAAACTTTTTTATTATCGATTTCTCAGAAAATTTTATTCTTGACAAAAGTTGGTGCATGTTCCAAAACTATACCAAGTGTACCTGAAATGGCTTTATGACAATCACCATACAGGATAGGCCAAAGAATATAAATTTCGTTCAAGAGTAAAGTACCCTTATTTCAGAAAATATAGAAATATGTTGAGGGGAAAAGTTGTTTAGAATTAAAAGTTATGTTCAGATACGGAGTCATGGCCTGCTATTCGTTTTTTTTTTTCTTTTGGAAAATTTTGAATTACCCCCGTATGATACATATTTTTACTATTTTGATTCAATATGTATTTGGAGTAGCTACAATCAAATCGGTTTGGAGTATTTCTTATCAAATTAAAGTGAATTTGTATAATTTACATGGATTTGTATTTTTTTTAGGTGACTGTCAACTTCTTGTTTGTCGCGACGATATTTAACAGAACTCTAAAATAACACAGCCATTTCAGGTACACTTGGTATAGTTTTGGAACATGCACCAACTTTTGTCAAGAATAAAATTTTCTGAGAAATCGATAATAAAAAAGTTTCCCATTTGTTGCAGACTTAGTGGACCACACTGTATATTGAAGTGATCACATGAAGATGAAGAAGTACTTCAAATGTTAAAATTTTCAATTTTTCAATTATTTCCTGAATTGATGAATATGAGATGATTAACTAAAAAATGGGCCATTTCCTGAAAAGTTGCTCTATTATTATCTAGGATTATCTAGGATTATCGTATTTCGAACTTGAAATTTTAGATGCGATTCATTTCGTAACACCCTGTATGCTATACCTGAGTAACCATTTCCGTCATAGATCTCAGTCCGAATATTTCCACTCGGCGTCGTTTATTAGTCATCATCCCCTATGATTATTAATGGTCTCAATAGAGGTTCGCCCCCGGGAAGCAGTATGTCACATCCAAGTAGTTAGAGATTCATCCAAGGATCCGACCCGAGGGACGTTATCACTAATGCAACGGTATGGGTCAACGGGGGCCATAACTTTGAATTAATTTCATATCCACGAGAGTCAGTTGTCACGAAAGCAAGTGACAAACGCCTCCAAACCGGAAGGACTAGCCAGAATTTGTGCGCCTCGCTGACAGCCAGGATATTACGTTAGGATGATAATGATGCGTATATACCCAGGTTACACGGTCGTGATTGGGAAAATCGTTATACGAACGGTGCGAGAGGAATTCCATGAAAACACATTCTGCAGCCTGAGTTGTTCATTAGTGTGCATAACTGTACAGGCTCTAATGGAAGCTGACGAGCATTCGCGTAATTACTTGATTTAATAGGTCTGAAATATCCAGGAAATACCTGGGCGGAGATATAATTTCTAATTGTTCATTTCGGTTTTGATAGTCTTCCGAATATAGCACCGGTACACTGCAATTTAACAGGCACTGAAAATCATTTTGCCTACGACCTTTCTGGAATGAACCGTTAAATCGTTTTGGCTTTCCATCATGGCGTAACAAGGATATTATTATTGTTAAAATGATAAAAACAATATATTTTGTCTCGGAAAGTTCACATCAAAATCGGGTAATGTTCGGAAAACATCGCGGAAAAAATAAGACACGGATACGCATCCAATTGAAATTTGCCGCTTATATTGGGAGAGGACCAGTGATAAAGATAGGGGTGTGAGGATGTAAAGGGATGAGAGAAGCCAGAATGAGAGGGGCATATAATTTCAATAGGTCTACAACAGTAGACTTTTGGGGTTATTTTACGAATGGCAAATGACAAATTACCTCCTGAGTGCAATTCAGCAGTCGCAATGTATTGTCAAATATGGAAAGTTTTCATTAATTCATTCAAATTCATTC
Source organism: Zygogramma bicolorata (assembly GCA_032362365.1). Taxonomy (NCBI): domain Eukaryota; kingdom Metazoa; phylum Arthropoda; class Insecta; order Coleoptera; family Chrysomelidae; genus Zygogramma; species Zygogramma bicolorata. The sequence continues at coordinate 50,200 of JAVJAQ010006093.1, read as the reverse complement.
AAACGAATACATGAATTGAGAGATTTTTCAGTCTCAACTTCAAAATTCTAAAACAGAAACACTCAGTATTTACGATTCCATATTTCAAAACTCCAAGTTCATAGACATCAAATTGATACGATTACAGGATATAGGAATAGAACGGTGACTGGAGCAAACTTGCAACCTCAGCATATGAATCTTAATAAATATTGAAGGAGGGCAAGATTTGGTATTCAGTAAATCAGTCAGTATTCATTGATCCCTCTTTAGAAACGGTTCCAGAACATTTTTGAGAATGCAGCACATTCTCTTCTCGACAATCCTGCTGGTTAGCAATATATTGTAAGTGTTTGGTGTTTTTTTTGTCATTTTTCTATAACAAATATTCAATTAGGTTGTCAAATGAGTTCTTCCATTATTTGGATGAATAAAAGTTGGATGAAACAGCGATAAATCCTCTCCAAGCGAGTACCGAGTTGACACAGTATCTTTCGATAATTAACTGAACGAACAGATCGATTCAGTGCATTTTAGATCGTTAGAAGCATATAGAATGTGAGGGTATTTCCTGACAAGGAACACGAGGCCAGAGAGCAAGTTTAATAAATTTCTCTCAACCTCGAAGTTTGTTTCTACCCCTTCGTATTCTTGTTCACTTCCCATTTCACCTCCTCCTTCCGCAGCGTTGACCGAGCGTGGTCAACAAGATTGTTCTGCAGGAGGACATCATGTCCCTCCCCTTGTTCCCAATATCCTACAGAGTTGATGGTTTCCCCTTGTGGCATATAATAATTTGAAATCATGCATTGGTACCCCAAAAACACGAATGCCATGCTTTCTTGGCTAAAATTATGGTTTTGAACATCTTGGACGAGGGTGAGGAGGTATGAAGCCACTGTTACGACTGCCTTTCGGTTTCAGGTGTGTGTTTTACAACCCAAGTTTGAACACAGAAATGTTGGAACAGAGAAATTCATCTCCATGGAGTTTATATCGTCTCTTAGGTATTTTGTACTTGGTGGTGGATAGGATTGACAGTTTTCACGAAATATTTTTCTGTCGCGTCGACAATTCTCAACGTACTGACCTCAACTTGGTTACTTCGCGGAGGGTGGCCAACATGTCGAGAAAAAAAATACCTGGCCGTGAGAGCCTTACTTTCTTGACATACCTCGTATAAACTGCAGTTTTCGAAAGACATTTCCACAGCAAATAGAGATCGCAAGGCTCTTTTCATTTAATGCGAAATTTATTCCTGATCTTGATACCAAGCATCAAGATTCATGATTTCGGTGGAATAAAACCGGATATTTTCATTTAGTAACTGTGCGCTCAGAAGGCAGAGCCTTGTTCAGGCATGGTTCGGCCAATTATCTTGGGTACGGAAAGCTCTGCTGCGTCTTACTGATTTTCACGGTAGCGAATTTGCAATTTACACTATAGGGAAGCTCAGGAAATCCCACAATGCTATCAAGTGTGTATTATTTTCTGATAATTTCGAACCTGTAGTTATTGATCTCATTCGATTTTCCTGACAAAAAATATCAAAACCATTTGAGGCCCTGAAAACTGGTTTTTCAAACAATCAAATCTTCAAATCAATTTATATTCAAACGGTATCCCACCCAGCACCGAAGATTGTATTGTTTCTTGAGGATACAGCACGTATTCAGCCTCACTTTCTTATTCATTTCACATTCTCTCCAAACAAATTGATAATGATCGAATTGTCCATGAAAATGAACGAAGCTTGTGTGACAAACTTTCTTATTATTGAAAGGAACAGTTTTCATTTGGCCCATATCCTCATATGATTTGAAATATTGTTGACTCCATTGAATTGTGAGAGAATTTCTGTTTGAAGAAACCACAACTATCTTATTGATATTCCGACTTGTTGAGGAAACGAGTATTCGAATGATAGATTTCTCAGTATTTTTCAGATATTCTCGAAAAATTTTAGTTCAAGATCAATAATAATATTTGATATGTGGTTAACGTCGTAACCAGACGATCTTGCCTCTCAAGATCACCATTCGTGAAAAATCATTGAACCACATTTCCCGTATCATTAAATGTTTCATAGATTTTTCGACATTTTTACACAATATATGGAAGGATTTTTTGTTATTTTTTTACCGACTACGTTGAAAGCCAACTTGATTTTATTTTATATAGAAAAAGATTGCCAACAATTGCAAATCAATGTGGCTTCATAAAAGCAAACATCTTGTATGAAGGAAGTCCAAGGTCAATAACGAAACGATACATTATTTATACCTATTCTCCATTTTAGTTCTGTAAATATGGTGCAATTTACCACCATCAAACATCGACTATTAAAGGAAACGATATCTCAATACCTCTTCACATTCAATAACACTGTGCTGAAGAGAATAGTTTTTTTTTATTTCCTCATAATCATTAACCACACTTTTTCATGGAAAAATCATGCAAATCACTTGCTACCTTTTTTTAATTGGTGTTGTCCGTGAGAATTCGATCGCAAACTCTCACTTTGAATAAATGAAATAGAAAAGAGTCCCGGAAACCACACTTTCAAAAAGTCAAAAATCCACGATCACCATATTGAAATATATCTTTCTTTTGATTTTTTTTTCTGGGCCGTGCAATATTATAGATCAATTCTACTAACATTCAACTCAGGAAAGTTTTGTAATGAAATTTCATTTATTTCCAGGTGAGTTCATATGTGCATCATCAGATGTTCCAACCTTGGTATCAAGATCTAAGTTGATCTAACCTGATTACACGAATATCATGAAAAAATATCCTAATCAGCCATGGTAAGTTTATTCATCATATGTAGATGATATTCTGTCTAATTAATGAAGAATTTGATTGCTTTTATTGATCACGAAAAATCACCACTATTTTACCTTTTTTTTATTATAGTGAAACATATGATCTCTGATCCATATCTGTCAGTTCCGGCATATAATATTTCCACATTTTAGAAATACACTATTTTTTCATTCGGTGCGTATTATTGTCATTTTATTATTTGATATCTGTAATTTACCACCTGTTAATACTATTGAATCTATTTTCGTGAATTGGTGTGTCGTTGTTATATACTAATACACATTTATTCGTTTTACTTTATTCATTATATGATATATCTTCCGATTCAGACATAGGTCTGACACATTATTATACGTTTTATGGTTCAAATTTGTTTACGCTTTGTTGATGAGATTTTTCATCTTCTGACAATAAAACATATTTTGAATTGAAAAATTTAATTGTATTTCAATTTCAACCATATGATCAATGAATAAATATTGTTCATCTTGCTATCTCTGCAATCGGAGTATCGTCTGTATTGAAGAAAATTTCTTTTCCACAGTGTCATTTGAACTTTCATACAATACAAGTAATATCTTGACCAAATACTCGCTATTGTTACTTCAATTCCAATTGTCATACAATCAATGAATATCTATTTTTTTCACTCAGCCATCTCTCCAACCATAGTATCGTCCATATTGATGGTGATGTCTTTCCCCTAGAAGAAAGTAGTTAAAATTTTATTTTAAAACATCAGTAGTTTCTACCACAATTGAGGTTTTGACTCAATACTTGCTTCTGTCATTCCAATCTCAATTATATAATCAATGGGTATCTACTTTTTTATTCAGTCGTATCTCGATTGAGAGTTGCGTTTATATTGACGAAAATATCTTTTTCCTAGCAAAGTGTGTTTGTAATTTTCATACATCATTAGTTCCGTATACAACAAAGTAAACGGTTCAGTGAATATTTTCAATATGAAAAAGGCTTTAAAAAGTGTTTCTGGCGCTATCCAAACATCGGAACCAATAACAGGTTTGCATTTTTTTCAATAAAATAAAATCTCTCTCTGAAATGTTGAATTCCTACATCCATACAGAATACTTTGTGCTTCCATGATAAACGGCTAACAAACTCCTTTTTCCCTTCCCACGGATATTCTATAGGAGAAAAATATTCTTGGCAGCCATTCGTATATAATATATTCTCAATAATTGACCAATGGAACGTTTGATGTTTCTCTTTTCAGAAAAAGTTACATCATCGGAATATTTTTCACAGATGCGAATATTAATTTTCTTTCAAGATTTCCTGAGTAGATGATTAAATTTCTTTGATAATTTTTCTTTGAATGAGTCAATGGAACTGATGTTTTTCGTAGGAAGGGGTCTGAACGGATTGACCGGTGACTTCCGAATCATTACTCGAGTTCAGTTTGTAAAGAATGCTGATCATGATATAAAATCTGGGAAATTGAAAAATACTGAATTCTGATATTGAACTTAATCAAAGATTCATCTGATTATGTGCAGAGGGCATTTTCAATGCCATTCTTTTGAGCTGAATTCAACGAGAATGGCGTGCAGAATGCGGGAAGGAAAATTTCATTTATTGACAGGTATTATTTCACAAACAGAAAAATAAAATAAATAGAATTGAATAGTTCTGAAACAACTTTGAAATCCTATGACAAAGTAGTGGCATTTCCGAAATGTATTTTGAGGTGTTTTTGAAACGGTTTACAGTGGGTGGTTGATATCAAAAGTTGGCAAAGCATTTGAACGTCTGAATTTTTATATTGAATTGATTCGTGAATCTAGAAAAGGCTCGTGAATTGTATTGAATTGCTGTGAAATTGAGTCAGATACTATGGTCCACAAAATAGATTGATGAACTGACCCAGAAAACAACAGCCCCTTTGGGTAATACCAGTGTAGTATTTATTCACCATAAAAGAAATTCTTGCATTTGCTTTTGTCGATACAACTGCAAGTAGTACACTTCAATTATTGGGACCAGTTTCGGGCTGATTGGCCTTTCGTAATACAAGGTAGTTCCCATAGTCAACTCAAGGCCAATTAGTCTAGAACTGGTCTGCAAGTGTGCCCGTCTCGAAACTTGAATTTCATTTCCGAAAGTTGCATCAGTTATAGCCAGGGGCGTAGTAGTTTTCTGACCATTCACCCACCGCATAGGTGAAGTGAGAAAGACTGTCCTGAAGAAATTGTTCCAAAATGATTCGATTCATAGCCAAACTCACTCAAGTGTGCTTGTTCACCGACTATGTGGAAAACTACAAAATTGGTCATGTCTCATGATTGAACTCCCTATAAAGTGGCAATAAACCTTGTTCATTCATGAGTCGCAAGTTTCCATTTCGATGTCATATTTCATGATATGTTGTAAAGAGAACGGAGCAACTTCTGCTCAACTGTGAACATTCTGACTTTTGTTTTCCCATCTATTGACAACGTTCGAGATCACCTGTGTGTTTCGAATTCCCTTCGAAACCTTTATGATAATTTGGTAGTAAATATTGACAGCATTGCAAATAATGAATCAGTGACTGCGAATTGAATTAAAAGTATTGGGTATCAAGAGAATGTCTCGAATCATTTCCTATTGAAGCTTGGTTTCCACACTGAAGGTTTCAATCTCACCTATTACTTCCGAACACAATTCCATTGAACCATAAACTCCCCAAGAAAGGCTGATCGGTCATTTCGCAGTGACAATTTCTGGGAAATCATCAACACACGTTAATGTTACTATTCAAAAAGGGGTCAATTTTTCTTTTTGGTGGTGCTTCGCCTACAAACTCACTTTTATGGAACACCGCAGACAATTCGGCGTTATTTATTTTCTTTCTCTTTGTAATTTTTTTCGAAGATTATTCTCATCCTTCCATTGTGGGTCTGAAGAGTTCTCGAGCGTTTTACTTTCAGGTGTCGTTTCTCAAGAAGGCAACTACATTTTTGAAATCGTTGCCAATTACAGGCTAACAACTGCCATAAAACCTAAGTTCCCTTCAGTTGATAAGGTTTCTGACTCAGATTCAAACTGTGAGGTGGATTCCCGAGATTGACCCCTGTGGTACGCCAAGAATAATATCTTAGGTATCTGACACTTCGTTTTGGTGATGCAAATGGAAAAACCTAACAATAATAATTCCAATGTAAAAAATGCGTGGGGTGCGTGGTGCAAATAAATTACTCAAAAGGCACCCTATACTTTTTTACATTACAAAACATTTTTCATTCATACTATTCTCGATTCAAAATTTGAAAATTGTATTTTTTCTGTGACGGGAAAAAAGTTTGACATTTTATCTCTGATGACAGGTAACGAAATGTCACTTTTTATGAAATAACTTTCTTTCCCGGGAAATAAAATTTTTTAGAGAATATTTTCTAATACAAAAGTTGCATTTCCTTTATATCAAAAGTTGAATTATTAAATGTGCATTGCATGAATGATATGTTCCTTGAACTATTCGGTACAATAGTCGAATTTTCTTGTGTTGAAATTGTGTATTTATTTTCAATATTGAATCGTCGTTTTCCCGTCACAGAAAAAAATTGTGTATCATACACGGGAAAAATATTAGATTTCACCTCTCGGTATTTTGTCTCCCTCAGCTTCGCGTCGGGACAACACAACCTCGAGCTAAAATCTAATACTTTTCTCCCCTGTATTATATATAACTATTTTCATTTTTTATTTTTCACAAGAACGTGTTTTTTACTTTTTCATATTTCCTTTCTCAGTTGGATTTTTTATAGAAGCGTGTTTTTTAGTTTTTATAGACTAATGTTTATTTGAAGCTCACGATGATTTTATAGATTATTATTATGGCCAGAATGCGCAACATGGAGATCGTCTTGAAGTCGCAGAGATTTTACAGAATTGTGAATGTTTAATTGATAAGTGGGGGTCTTACCAATAAACTGGCTCCTTCGCCAACAATTTCGTTTTACTCAAGGTCGCTAGAAAAACAAATCGTTAATTCTGAAGGTGTAAGTGGGGATATCGGAACAATTTTTTGATATTATCACATTGTCAACGGCCCTTCCTTTCAAAGTTGTTCAAAACCGCGTTCAAATTTTCCGTTACCAACAACATTTAATTTCTCAAGGAAATAAACATACATCTTGACTGTTTACAAATAGTATCAATCAATGGATAATTCATGCATAATTTGTTATACTCAGGTATTGGAAAAGTAAAAGAATAATTGATTGCTCGAGAGTATGAAGTTTATGGAAAACTCTTGGTTCGATTGATTGACAATTCAGAGAGAAAAATTCAAGAACAGTACCACAGTTTACAGAAAACGAGTTATTTTTGTTTTCAGTGAATATTTATTTTTAACTCAAAAAACTAGGTATTCAGATAAATTATGTGTGATTTTTTTTTATCTCATTGGGTGAATTTAATTTTTGATGTGTGAGATATCGTAGGAGTTTGTGAAAATATAGACAAAAGAGTTCTTGATGAACAAGTGACTCTGAAAATGCGTTAAGAATATTTGCCTCGAGTTCAGGTTTTTTTTTCATGCTTGAAATATCAATCATCGGAACGAAAACGAATACAGCGCACGCACGAAGACTAATCGGCTTTCACTTCATCGAAATTACTCGATTATCCCAAGTTTCTTCACGTGAAAGACTAACACAATGAATACAATCAGGATGAAAAGTTACTGTAAGTGGTGCTTGAGTTGGATTGATAGTGACATTTTCAGCTGACTTCAAGGGTGGACTGAAAAATATTTGGTAAGCGCATTTGCCGTTTATTGGCCCGTGGTCCAAGACGTATTGTTGTTTAGTGCGTCGAGTGTGAAATTGTTCTGAATATGAAGCAAACATTTGATATTTCAAGTGTGTAGTTCTTCAACCTGAATACAATTGCTGGTATCAGGTTTACCATAAATGTCGATGATAGAGTTAAACCACAAAACATCAAGGGACCGTTGACTTGTTTTCTCTCGGGAAAAGTACTCATACCTCAGAAATATAAATAATATGACTTCTGCCTTAGCTCTGCTTCATCAATTTATATATTACGAATCAATTTGTATTGAATGAAGTGAATATAGACAATGGAAGTTCAAAACGATATTAGTCTGAAAGGAACATAGTCCACCTCACTGTAAACTTTAAATTAACACTTCATATAATTCAATAGGTAAATAGATAGATAGTGATTCATTTGACTACGGTAGGTGTATGTACGTTTGTAGCAGGTCAGTAACATATCTACAATTTCAAGAGAATTGCAATATGAGAATTAAGTTGGTATAAATAAAACCTGAGGGATGAAAAAAAATTTCACAATATTATAACTATTACACATACATACATGTTAAAGAAAGAAAGGTAAAAATACTTGGATCAGAGCCTCACACAATATTCCGCACGTCAATATCCCGGGAGAACTCGCGTACTATTCAACGACGTAAGAACTCGCGCCTATAGATTCTTTCTCACGCTTGCTCGCGCTTATAGATTTTTTCTAACGCGAGCTCGCGCGTATAGATATCTTCTAACACTGACTTTTCATGATGAAAACAATTTAATATTGATTCTAGTTGATCTATTCTGAATTCTAAAAACAACAAAGAAAAATGTATAATTATTCAAATTTAATCGTCACTTCCGTTGCAATTATTATCTTCACATTTATAACAAGTGGAAGTTGTTCTAAACTGCTGTTCAGTTTTAGAATCAATTTTTTTTCTGTAGAAAAGCTCAAATAAATAAAGGAAAAAGCAAAAAAATTAAAAAAGGTACCTGCTAATTAAAATTAAAATTACCAACAATTTGGAGAAAAATGTGATCGCTCGCGCGTTAGATTATTGCTAACTTTAATTTATTTGTAGCCACCACAACCCCCCACTCACGCCCCAACAAGCATGAACTGGTAAAGGAATTCTATAGAAGGCATTCCTAAAATATGAAATCAATTTGACAAGAGATAAAAAAAAGTCTGTAGTGCAACTGAAAATGTTAGATTTTATCTAACAGTGCGAGTCCTGTCGGGATATACAGCAAGCTCATTTTATGTCTAAGCCAAAGCTTCAGAACTCTTCAACTGAGTACAAAGAGTGTTCGAGAAGAAAGGATATAATTTTAATTTTAAATCTTTTCATTGGAAGCTGCTTAATGTTTTCAGGTGATTCATTGAAAAGTCATGTGGGTGGAGAGTTATTTTTCGATTTTGTAAGTCGGTAAAATGGAGTTTTGATGAGATTTGATGAACGTGTATTATAACTATGCGATTCTGATGATAGTACAAAATTATTTTTTTGTTTGTGTATATCAATCATGGAGTAGTAGATGAACAGACAAGGAAGTGGCAATATTCCATATTCAACAAAAAGGGGTTTACAGTGTTGCCTGTAGTCTGCATTTGCTATTATTCGAATATTTTTTTTTTTGTAGTTTGAAATTTTTTTCGGCTCTCCTCGCATTTCCCAAGAGAATAATACCATAAGTTATTTGCGAGTGCACTAGAGAATAGTAAACTGAAAGTGAAGTAGGTGTATTCAGTACATTTTTGAGTTGTCTGATTAGGAAAATATGACTGGATATTTTTGAACTGATTTTTCCTATAATTATGATCTTTTCAGTTTAGCCTATCATCCACATCAATGCCTAACAAACTGACCGATTTTTCTGTTGTAATCTGATGATTGGTCGACAAAGTAATATTTTGGGTTTTATCTCTGTTTAGTTTGAGATTATTAGCATTATACCACGCCTCAGCTTTGTTCTCTGTGTCTTCTATGATATTATTTAATTTCCAAAGACACTTGTCTGAATTGATTAATGTTGCGTCATCCGCGAACATAACAATGGGTGATGGAAAAAGGTGATAAAAAAGATCATTAATATAGATAATAATAATAATACGTTCATTGCACACCATGTTTTGTTACATTTTGTCACAAGGAAAACATATATTACGGGTACTATGGCATTCCATGGTGAGCAATTGGCCTTGGTTAAGATTGCTGAGTTACCTCGCTTCTGATCTTCCACCAAGGCCTCAAGTTGAGAAAATACAAGTTATAGTGATTAACTGGTTTGAAATCAGAAAACACCAACTGGTGGAAAATATCATTATTGTTTTGTCATGTCCCTGTTACATTAAAAGAAGAAATAAACATCTTTTCGGGATTTCATTTAGCCTGGTTCAAGATGAATCTGAAGCAAGCATTTTTTTTTGGTTTCTTCCTCTTGAAAATGATGAAGCTTCGAATTCTCATGAATGTAAAATCTAGCTTACAAGTGAGAAATCTAAAAAACTCTCGAAATTTTTATCTGGAGATCATTCGATTCGAACTGACGCCTAAAAGAACACGCAGAAGTTTGTATCTACCAATTGGAAGGTTCAATCAACAAATTGAACTGTCAGAATACGGCTTTCAATCTTCTGTAAATCACTAGAAGATCGTTTATGCTTGGTGAATCATAGAAACAGATTCTTGAAGAAGATATCCAATGGAGTAAATTAAATCAACGAAACTCCACCACTTGTATTCAACCATTTTAATTTCGCGGTCAAAATGGATATCCGCACAACGCTTGCCAATTTGTTACACCATCATGCAAATGATCGTAACATGTGAAATCATTGTTTGTGACTAGCGAGTATCGATTTGAAAACTCGAAAAGATCACGGTGTCATCCAGATATCTGAAGGAACAATATGCCGTTAGTTTCTATTGATGTGTGAAATCAGATATCCCTTCAACGAAAGCCATAAAAAATATTTCGCCTAGTGGTGATTTTACTACAAGTATACTGTACGAGATATTATCATTCCGATGTTCATATATCTCATGATCTGTTATTTTTTTTTGACAATGAGGGTAACGAAGAAAATTGGAATCGAAAATGGAGATTAAAAAATTATTTTTTATTATTTATATATATATATATATATATATATATATATTTTTTTCAAAAATAATATGCAAATACATAACTTTCAGATTTCTGGTGGTACTCGTTTGAAAATAAATTGCGAATGGAAAAAGTTATAATTTTGTTTTGAAAAAACATTCTTTCGTGATTTCATTTGTCAAGAAATATAATGATTTTTCACAGTTTTTTTTTTATTGTTCCAAATTGTTTTTTCAGTTTTCCAATTATTTGAACGAATTATTCCGGAACATTTTTCCACGAGAAAAAAAAAATCAGATCCTTCACAAAATACGCATTGATAATAAATTTTTAATTTACCCTTCATTTGAAACTTTTTGTTGAGATCAACTACCCTAACACCAAACTGATATTTTTGCACTCGACGCGCGTTTCGCTAACAAGGTTAGCATCTTCGGGAGAAGAAAATTGATACTGTATGAGTATGAAAGTGATACATATTTTTTTTCTGAGAAGAAAATATGGCTTGTCGATGCTGAAAACAGAGATGAGCTTTTTTCATCTGTTGTCCAAGTTTGAATACTATTTTATTCACGAAGACTCACACTAAATGAACCAGAAATGAATAAGATCAATTTGTTAAAAAAAATATCTTCTATGTTTAAAAATATTTTCAGAAAATATTGGTAGAAAATGAAATCTCTAAAACAAGCTTATTTTTAATAATTTTATGTTTTGTGAATTATTATTATTATTTTTCTACTACATTTTATCAGTTCTTTAATGATAAATTAAATAAAAAAAAATCATTTGAATATCAATACCACTTACCTATGTGAATGATCTAATTTTTTTAATGACAAAACATTTTCGAAATAATTCGTTCTATTAATCATAGAAGTAAAATAACAATTTGAAACAATCAAAACTTTCTTGAGAAGTTTCTTATTTGCGAAAAATCATATTTTTCTTGAGAAATGAAATGAAAAAAAAATGTTTTCTTGCCAAAATTCTCATTGCCTCATTCCATAGTTTGTTTCAAACATGTTACAGCGGATATTCGAGAGTTCCGTTGTTGCATAGTATTTCTGAATGTTATCGAATAATCTTTGCAAAAGGGTTGAAAAAGGAAGCAGAGTAGTTTCCGGAAGGTCGCCACGGGGAAGTATGAAAGGTTTTTACATTCTTTTCCCAAATTCAATTTCTAAATCCGCAAAGAATTCGATACCTAACTGACAAAGTAGTCGGTGAAATTTGTTTTTTCGTAATATTGCAGTTGCAATATCGAAATTAACCTGACGTTTTGTACTACCAAAAAGACACTTACCCAGTAATTGATTTGGTTTATCCCATGGTTGTGAGGGGTGGAAAACGCAACCCCTAAAATTTATTTCCAATGTAACTTTTTGTCTTATTGTTTGTTCACCATTTGAAAATTTATTTCCAACAGACTGTTTCATTCTAAACAAAAAATGTCTCCTGGGTTTTTTGCCCAAAATAAACCAGTTCGCAGCAAAAAATTATTTTACGAAAAACTACAGAGATACGTGGTCATGAATGCGAACTGGATTTATTGTTTTGTAGTTAGTACCTGCATTAAACCATTAAAGGGTAATAAACAAAACTAATTCAATAATAACAAAACTCACCACATGTAGAAATCATAGTAAATGTTCAATATGTCTACCTTCAGACATTACGCATGCGTCTAGACGTCGGCGCATTGAGCCACGTATTCACTCAAAGATCCTATCTTTTTTTCGATTAGGAATCACCTCCTTAAATGTTTTACACTTATCTCTTTCGAAATTTCAGTCAAACTGATAGACAGAAATCTGCACCTGTTTGGGAAACGTGTCGCTCAAATAAATCAATTTGCCTTATAAACATATATTTGAAAATTCAAAACTATTCAATTTCCAGGAGAAAGAAAACCAAAAAAAATTATTTACTTATCTCTCTTCTGAAATCATATATAAACAATATTAATTTGAAGCAGTTGTGCTGTGACAAGTTACACGCGATTTTTTTTCCATTAGTTGGATGGGCGACTTCTTTTGACTACTCTAAAACCGTCCTCCATTGAGAACGCTAACAAGCCTAATATCGAACAAATCGGACGATATTTTCTCCCTTAAGAATGATCACATAGCATATCATAATAAGTACTTCGAAGTTTAGGGGTTTGTCTCTGAGAATCTCTACACAATAAACTATGATATTGTACAATAATTCACGGATATCTACATATAAGCTGTCAGTTTTGTATCATTAGTTGGTGCCCAGTAGCACATATCTGGAAAATAAACACAATACAATTATCAAACTATTATTCTGTTGATGTTATTACTGATTATACCGTTTAGCTCCCAAAGCTCACATTTTTTCCGATCTACTATGCCGTGAAAAGCACACTGATTATAATCAATTTCATGCGGATTCCATCAACAATAACCGTGACAGAACGAGTTTCGTTTGAAAGTAAATTCAATTCGGCGTTATAGTTCAACTCAACTGCATACACCGAACAGCACTAATTAATTATCAAATATGCAAAACCGAGTACTCGTACAGGAATTCGATTCAATTCGATATCAGATTTGTGAGGTAATGGATGGGAGCGGGCGTCAAGAACAGTTCAATGGAAATGCTATACCAATTTGGGCATGTCGCTTTCGGAGCGGACCTAGAAATATATCCGACAACGAAAAAAAAATCTAACGAGAAGATGGATTGGAACGCACAACAGCTCTGTTCGGAAAGTCGATTTTTTATTGATGTTAACTCTGCAACTAGGTAATAGGTTTTTTGTTTTGTTGGTTGCTCTTCAATTCGACAAAATAGATTGAAATTTGTTACAATCTAGCACATTTTTTTCAACCAATACACACTTTATCGGGAGTAATTACACAAGTGCTTCAAAATTACCGATAATTCTCCATGAAAGCATGTTGTCTATGAGTTTATTTTCATATTTTGTCGAAAGAGCCCGACTCCGAAGGAGGAGGGCTCTTTTAGCAAAATATGAAAATAACCGAATGCAGTTTTTTTACTGACAACATGCTCGAATGGGAAATTATCAGGTTTATTTCGATGCACGAGTGTAATTCGGTAGAATATTGCAGAAGTTAAAACAACGACGTTCAAAATTCAGTATTTATGCCTGTCAAGATGACAAATGTACATTTTAACAATCGTTACTGTAGATACACGGACCAACCCGGTATTTACCAGCCCGAAAATGTCCCGCCGGGAATTTATCGCTGTAATTGATCGAAAATATCCCGCTTCATATGGGATTTTTAACATACGATGGAAATATTCACCAATATTCATTAGGCACTTTGTAACATAAACATTACCAATCAGCCAATTTCATTTAATTGCCTTTTAATTTAAATTTATCGGTTTGATCTCAATGATGTGATGTTTCCATGAATTCATCTTATCTCCATTTTCAATTAACAAAGAACACTATCTATAATGTTTTCAATTCATTTTATATCAATGTTCCAGAATTTTTCAGGACTGATGAATCTCCTCATATCCAAAGTCCGATGGAGGTTATAGTAGAATCATTGCAACCTAGAAAAGTAAATCTGAAAAAAATGCATCAATGGGAAGAAAAACCCTCAACTTGGAAAGACATTTTATGTTCCAAAATATGACAAATTTTGTAATCTTCAAGTTCAATATAGTCATAATGAATATGAGAAATTCAAGAAAAAAAAAATTCATATCTATTTTTTGGAGAAAAGATGTGTATCCCAGGAGAAACAGTGCTACACTTCAGTTTCGCAATAGAAAACAAAAAAAATCATGTATTCTCATAGTGAATGAATAAAAAAGATCTACGAAAACTTGTTAACCCTCCGTTAGTCGCGCATGGGACTGGCAGTCCCATGATTTACAATTTTCTCAATTATATTAAAACTATTATAGCTACAGCGTCGTAACTTTATGACATCTCACAGTAAACTTCTAGAAGCCAGTTGCCTGAGTTTCATGCAAAGGGATAGTTTTATTTCTTAGAAAATTTGCAAAGAGTGCATCAGGTACCTGCTTTGGGACTGATAGTCCCAGCGCGACTGCCTACGACCTACGACTCATTTTTGTTGCGTACATTGAACAAGCGTCTCAGTACCGTATTTGTAGGCTTCGTTGTTTGTAGGTTATTTTTTCTTGTTCATTTGTTACTGTGCCGTGTATTTTTGAAACAAAGTGCATAATTATGGACACAAAGCGTTATAATTTTGATAAGCCCGCTGACGTGGAAGAATTGAATCGTTTAGCTTTCAACCTGGGACGAGCCGAAGAGCGGTCAAGAGAAAACGTTGCGAACCTTGTTGTAACGAATCTAAAAAGGACGCCACAACAACCTATACATGTCGATAAGTGTGATACCTATATATGTTTGGAAAAAAATGTCCAAGTAATATGTAAAAATTGCTTAGAAAATATAACTGAAGAGGAAACAGCTGGTGAATCTGAATAAATCAAACTACAATAAAATATGATGCCATTTATTACCTACTTGCTTTTCTGTTCCCTGAATATTTTCACGTGAATTGTGTAAAAGAGTATCCACAAATACTACAATAAGAGGTAAAAAATTATTCATAAACAATAAAAACACTAGTTAGGTATGAAACACAAAATTATAATGCAATTGCAAATGCAATTTAACTCGCTTTAGTAATAAACTAATTTACCAAAAACATTTTTTACCAAAATAATTCATATGACCAAAAATTAGGCTGCGTTGTTGATATGGGACTGGCAGTCCCAGCGCGACTAACGACGTTACATATGGTGGCGCGCCTAACGGAGGGTTAATAGTCGAGGTTATATCTCAGTCTTACGGGAAGATGAATTGGAACGCACAACAACTCTGTTCGGAAAGTCGATTTTTTATTGGTGTTAACTCTGGAACTAGGTAATAGGTTTTTTTTGTTAGTTGCTCTTCAATTCGATAAAATAGATTGAAATTTGTTACAATCTAGCCCTTTTTTTTCAACCAATACACTCTTTATCACCAATATTCATCAGGCACCTTGTAACATAAACATTAACAATCAGCCAATTTCATTCAATTACCTTCAATTTGAATTTATCGGTCTGATCTTAATGAAGTGATATTTCCATGAATTCGTCTTATCTCCATTTTCAATTAACATAATAGAAACTCATAAGAATAGGACACTATCTACAATGTTTTCAATTCATTTTATATCAATGTTCCAGAATTTTTCGGGACTGATGAATCTCCTTCTTATCTCCAAAGTCCGATGGAGGTTATAGTAGAATCATTGCAACCCAGAAAAGTAAAACTGAAAAAAGCCGCATCAATGGAAAGAAAACCCTTAAGTTGAAAAGACATGTTATGTTTGAAAATATGACAAATTTTGTAATCTTGCTTGAATTATTTTTGAAATCAACTTGTCATGGGAGATACGACGTCAAGTGAAGGGTTGTATCATCTTTCTGAATTTCAACAACTATTTCAACATATCTCATGTAGTTTGTTGCTCAGCGAAATGATTTTACTTTCGTTTCACATTCGGTCGGTAGAGCAAGCAAGGTTCATTAATCAAATTGTGATGAAAATCAAAAGGCTAGGATTGATATGATTTTCGTAATAATTTATAATATTTCTCTTCATTCAGATTAATCGGTGTTACATAACTTATCCATTTTGATTTCGTATCGATGGGAGGTTGAGTACGAAGTACGATGTTGAACAAAACCCAAAACAGAAATGCTGTCAGTGCACATTTGCCGCAAATTTGAACGGAGACGAGTTGACGGTAGTGACTGTCATAATTTAGCGCTTATATTGAAAAGTTGACAATCGCGAAACGCGCTCAGACTCTTGTGTGCGAAAGTGGTGAGTGAAACTTCTCGATTTGGAACAGGGCATCCTTTGTTTCTCTTGTTTGAAACGAAACAGGTAACGAAATAGGGAACATCATGGCACGAGTTTTTTAGAACCAATATCCCGTGTTTTCGGAAGAACTGTACCTGGTGGAGTCTAGTTCTTCGGAGACGACATGTCTGGTGGAGTTGTCTTTCCTGTAAGCTACATTCCTGGTTGGTTCCTGTTTTCTGTGAACCACTTCCTTGGTGTAATTTTCAATTCTGGATGACCCGTTCCTAGATTAGTCCTGTATTCCGGAAGCCACGTTACTGTAGAGATAGATTTTCGATAATGAAGGACCTAGATCCAGCCATCCTGTACAAGGTGTTTCTTCGATGAGGTTTGATAGGAGCTGTAGGGGACCGTATTCTAGAATCGTCATAATGTCATAATGGTGGTTGTGTCCTTTCAAGATTAGAAGTTCCCCATAAGGTCAGATCGTCTTTTGAAAAAATTAATATTATTTCCGTTTTTGAACATACTTCTCATCGCCATAATCCCTTAAAAGTTACAACATTTTACAGTTATATTATTTCACATGTTTCTCTACTTCATACATTTTCATAGCTTGTCGAATTTTTCTCTGATTTAATTATTTATAGACATGAATTATGAGAAAACTTTCCTAATACTGATCCGCTCTTACTTAAATAAAAGGTGCCTATCGGCATATTGCATTATTTTTGTCGTTATAGGTATGAGAAAGAAAAAAATTTGATTTCATTATATTATTAACAAGGTATTCATTATAGACAAGTAAGATTGTACTGAACGGTCCTGATATAAGTCTATAACACGATTCGGTTGAGTATTATAACTCAAGGATACATATTTCCTTTTCAAGTGTTGGCGACGTATTCACCTCAGATCAGCCTATTGAAAATTGTGGAATGTGAAATTATTCTGTGTTTTGAATATCATTTGTTCAAGATTTGTTTTCAAAAATTCAAAATTAAGTGGCGCTCCCCGGGATCATCTGAAAGAGCTGAGCCAACCCATGGTCCACATAATTCCCAGACAAAAGATCTGCTGGTGCCTGAACTCTTCCTGACAGTTTCTCTTTGCAAATGAATGAAGAAAATTTGAATCACGACTGTAGGTTAGAACCTTCAAATCGAAACCTCAAACCTTGAACTTGTCCTTTTGCAACCCAAACTTTATTGTGAATTATACTCACGTTACGTTTGGTATACAACTCAGTCGATTGGGATGGTATTTGCATGTTCATGTCGTAGATTAAAAAATATACTCAACCTGAAAATCTGCCATTTTATTCACTGATAATCATCTATTCTTTCAATGGTGGAATTCACTATTTTTTGTAATCCATAGAAAATGAATGACCATCTCTAAAAAACATTGTTGCCACCCTTGTCATCGAAGACCCAAATCATAGTTGGTCTATGATGATTGAAACAGAAGAAAGGAGCTCACAGAAGATATAAAAATGGTCCACCGTTTGTCGCATCTACTTAGCAAAATTGTGGAAATGGGTTTCAAAGATTATTTTACTTAGATAGGAACATTCAATTGTCTAACTGCAATGTGAAAACGAAATTGCATCAATCGCTGATCCGATAATATCGAAACTTTTTTTCCTCTCCTACAATCTGGAATCATATGATTTATTTCGAATACAGTTCAGAAATCATAACTCAGTGGAAAATATAAATTAATTTTCATCATCAACGACCTATTTTCTATTGGCCAACAACCTGCACATTCAGTTATCCAACAAATGAAACGGCTGGAACGATGAAATGTATAATGTTTGCAAATCAAAAATATGTTTTCGGTCAATATTTTTTTTTCTGAAATATAATTGCACAATCGTAGCGGATACAGCCTCGTTCCTGAAAATTCGAATGAATTCATATCCTCCATAAATGGAAGCTGTTCCGGTTGGTCGATTCAAACCAAGTTAGTTTTTTCAAAACTGACCCATCCCGCGACAAAGAGTTCGTTGTGTATAATTTATTTAATCTTCTCAACAACATTTTTTGTTATAATCGATTTGTGGATATTTCGTGCTTGCCATTCAACCTATTTGAATCGTCTCGATATTTTTGAAAAATAACTGGTACTAGTCCCAAAAAGGAGTAGCAAGTTCACCAGTTTTTTTATGCAGATTCACACGAAAGGGGAATCCTGTAATGTTCGAAGAACACTGCGTGAATCAAGGGACAGGAGATACTAATTAACATTCACTTCAAATTTTTTAAGTTTCCAAGCCTCAGAAAAACCTCTCTCGGCAAGGAGTTCCAAAGCTCAGCTGTTCTATTGAAAAAAGATTCCTGAGCAAGAGAGGATCGACAGGTCTCCAAGTTCACAACAAAGGGGTGGGAATTCTATACTCTACGACTCATCCGTGTAGATATTGCTAAGGGTGGAACGATTGATAACAATTCAGAAGAGCACCGACGGTGAAAATATCTATAAAAGAGAAACACGTCTCCGCCCCCTCTACGATGCTTCAATGTAGTGATCGAGTCTGTGAGCGAAGGCCGATTGCCTTTCTCTGAATCGAATCTAGAAGCTTCGATGAATAATATCGTGCTGAATTCCATTCATGCCATCTATATTCTAAGACATGTCGTGTCTAAGCTTTGAAGATTATAAGAAGCTGGCGATAAGTGAAGTATTTCTTCACACGAAATAGAATTCCAAGTTTCTGGGAAGCACCTTTTCCGATCGATCTGACATGGTTTTTCAATGAGAGATTATGATTGATCGTAATTCCTAGCATCGAGATACTTGACTTTGTAGGAATATTTACTCCTGACATCTGAATACTAAATGATGATAGATCGACTTTCTTTGAGAAGAGACATGCCTGGCTTTGTCCTAGCATTAAATTCCACCAAGTTCATGTTACCCCATTCTATTATTTTCACCAAGTTATCGTAAATTTCATCGACATGAATGTTTATTTTTGAAATTTTTGTTTCTCGAGCTAGTATGGGGATTATGGAAGAGAAACTGATATGGTACTGTCGTCCTCAAAACTATGTGCTGAACAAGATGTTTTCTCGAGCTTACCATTGATATGAAGGAGAAAGTAAGTGGTCGCCAGAACGCAACCCTGTGGAACACCTGCATTCATTGGGAGAATATCAGATGATAATCCATCAATTTGATTTTTATTTGATTTTTCCAGATATTCGATGAGCTTCATATTGATTGCTTTTTCCCTGACTTTGGAAATGATAGAAAGCAATGCAATTGGTCTATAATTACAAGATCAAGTTTTCTTCCCTTTTTTAAGAACTGGCTGAACCCTTGCTGTCCTCCAGGACTTTGGACAAACCTCCCAAGTTACATGAAAGGAGAAAAACATTCGAAGACCGTCCCAATCTGCTGACTTGTAATGCCAGACATGACGTGCGGGTAACTTACCATTCAGTGGAAATAAATACGAACAAGTTGTTGAAATCAAAGTGTGATCAAAATTACCCAAGGGGGAGTGAATTTTGATTTGATAAATATCAGGATGAGTAGTAAAAAAAAGTCCATTGTATTGACAAATCGGTGATTCGTATCAGGAATAGAAGAGGGTTGATCTATGAGTTGTTCTTTGAATATATACCAATATTGTATGCCTTTTGGAAAACGGAGGTCGAAACTCAATCATCACCTAGGGTAAAACCCCCAATTGTTGGCACCTTAAGGACATGGTCTTTGAAAACTGCAATATCTTAATTTTTATTAATAATATAATCATGAAATGTGTTCCATATCATAATCAAATATTTTCAACACAATTTCCAATAGCTCTGATAATCATCATTGCCATTTTTACCTATCAAAATGCCATATTATCGAGAATTCTCGAAAAACTAGTTATTGGCACTAAAATCCTAGTGATTGGCATACTGTAAAAATCCAGTTATTGGCACTCATAAAATGATGACTCGACGAGCAGAAAAACTCCTAGGTGTTCTTTTTAGCCAGTGATGCTCACTATTAAAATAAAGAGATGTAGAAATAAAAATAAGTACATTTTTTTAAATGAAATTCTGTAATAATTATTACAAATTATTCATTCACAAACGCATACTCTGCTTTACGGTACAAATTCCACATCTGTAAAAGTCTTTAAATGTGCCTCTCTTTTCAAGGCAGGCAATATGGTAGACCCTGTTGCAGTCTTGGCATTTCACTCCGATTTTTTTTGATGTTATATTACACCCACAAGAAAAACATAAACCCGATTTCTTCCATATATTATTGTTCCCTAAGGATTCTTCATCGGTATTTTCTATTTGTTCAGGATGAGTTTCATTTTCAGTTTTTTTTTCTTGTGTGGGATGTTTTTTTTTGCTTTACACTTTCTTGCTTGCTCAGCCTCTTTCTCCAATTTCTTTGTCAGTCTTTTTTTTTATTCTCTTCTTTTCGTCGTTCTATTGCATCCTTTATTATTTTTTTTTCTTCCATTTCCTTCTTGTAAGCACTAGAAGTGATAACAAATGAGGATCTTTTAACATTCATTTTGTTTTTTCTTTGGGGGGTTTTTGCTTTCGGAAGAAAACTTTCCAGATTCGGTGGTTGCGATTCATAAATTTTTTCCAATCTGTGCCTATTTGGGCTAGATTCTAGAGTTCCATAATCAATCAATATAACTGAAATGAGCAAAATAACTCAATGCTGAAAATATCATAAACATCTTGACGAAAAATACCTGAATTGTTCTGTTGTCTATCTTGATCTGACATAATGGATATACTGCTTGAATTTGGTCCATCTGTAGTATCCATGTCTTTGGGATAATGATATTCTGAATCACCAAAACATGTTAAATAAAACCATGCAAATTTCAAAATACAAACCTGAAACATTTTTAGAATTATCTTCCTCATTTCGGCCTGAACAGTTTGATACATGTGTTGAATAATCAATCGTAAATACGTCCTGGGAATCATCTACACCTATTGAAAAATAACAAAAATGAAAATAATGAAGGAAAACATCATGTATAAACATACCGTAAAAGGCATTTTCAGGCTGAATTTCATTATACTCAACTAATGACTCTAGTTTCCCGTGCTCTGAACTAATCATACTGTTAGTTTGATCTGAAATAAATAAAAATTATCCAGTTAATATAGGTTCGTCGTCATGTATTCATTTTGTTACCTTCTGCTTTTTCAGAAACAATTGTACAGACAGGTTTCAAAACTTTGATATGGCTATGTATGATTATTTTGTCAGATGGTAGTGTTTTTGGGGACACTACTCCGACGCCCAAAGGCTTATTAAAAAGAATCAAGGGCATGTTTTCAATAGCCTCTTCTGAAAAAATATCTTCTTGAACAATATCATCGTTGATTTGGGTTATTTCAACAACGCTGTCATTAATGTTTGGAGTTTGGCTCTCATAAATGTTTGAAGTTATATCGGTAAGTCTGTCGTCACTATTTTGTCTGATATTGGGGAAAATTTCATCATCTTTTTGAAAATATTGATATATTCTCCTCAAGATATCACTGCTTTCACAGTTGTGCAAAGTTGATTTGTTTTCCAGATGCACCATTTTACTTTTGCCTACTATATCAGAAAAGACCTTTAACGTCATAAGTTTTTCAAAAGTGTTGTTCTCAATCTTATTATTCGATGTGGCACTTCCTCCCAAACATTTGGTGAAATCGATTCTGTCTGGATTCCATGGACATAAGCCGCATGCTTCGAATCCTTTCACAATTGTTTCCGATTTCAAATGGGTTAGAGCCACATTTAGAATTGGCGCGAAATGTTCTTTTCCAAATTTCGTGTAGGGATTTTCCCTCCGCCATTCCGATACAGCTTTCTTCCACCCATTTTTAAGTGGTTTGAAACTTGAAACATCTGCGGGTTGGAGAATTCGTGTAGCGTTGGGATATAAAGCTATCAATATAATATTAAGTTCATTGCATAACGTACAAACTTCATATGTTAAGTGGGTCTTATGACCATCTAGAAACAAAATTATCGGCAATTCAATACGCTTATCGATGATATATGGGTGCAAAATATTTTTTATATAGTCTACAAATATTTCGGCCTTCATCCATCCATTATCGCTCGAACCAATACCCCAGTGATCTGGAATACTCTTTTGGATTGTTGCACTCAGCCTCTTATTAGGGTATATTACCAAAGGAGGAGTGACGTCGCCAGAAGCCGAAAACGTAAACATTACAGTTAGATTTTGCTTCGCGTCACCCTGATCCACCTCATATACGTTTTTTGCTCCAAGAGGAGCAATAACTTTTCCGAGTTTAGGGCAAAAAAGAAAACATGTTTCGTCACCATTGAAGACACGAGTAGGATCTTCCAAAATAGAAAAATATTTCTTTTCTTTCAAATAGTTTTCTATTTGCCCAAACCATTTTCTGATATCAGCTTCTGCTACATTTGCTGATGCACTTGTTACGGCTTCCGAAGTTCTAAGCACCAGTATAGGATGGCGCCTCAAAAAAGCCTCATACCAGTGTTTTCCTGGTACATTATTTTTGAAAGGTGTTTTGCGTTCAACGGCATCCAAAAATCTCTTAACAGATGCCTGAATGTCCTCTTTTCTTCGTGGAAAACCTTTTTTGTGGCTCTCCAATATCCAGTCAACTAGAGACTGTTCTTCCTCTTTTGTAAGGATTGGACAAGGTCTTTTTTCGATTTTTTTGAATTTCCCACTCAGCCTGAATTGTAGAGTTGCTCGTGGAACTCCGTATTTTAGAGCGGTTGCCTTCTTTGTAGCCCCGTTTTTTATTTCATCTATAGCTTTTTGGACTGATTCCTCACAATATCTCTTCTGGATTTTTCTTTGTTTCTTTATTTTCGGCATCTGTGAATACAAAGTATAAGCTATGAATCCGAAAATTGAAAGACTTCATCGCCCCTAAAATTGTAGTATGCCAACTATAGGGGTGAGCAGATACCAGTTGTTGGCCCCCGATGCCAACTTATAGAACTCAAGTGAATTCAGACCCAGTGATTGGCATCCCTCGTATTTTAGTATAATCGACAGAAAAGGTTTTTAGATTTCCTCGAAATAACTCATTGTAACCCTAATATCAAATCAAAATTCCTACAACAACCAAAAACAACACTTTTGAAGAAATAATCACCGTTTTCGATTGTCTGCTTCTTAGCGTTTTTTTAACACTTTGCACTTTTCGCGGGAACACTACATACACCTGTTGATACCAACGCCATACTGAAAAAGAAAATGAGGGAGGAATTTACATTTGACGACGCAGGGTTGCCAAATTCTCCGGATTTTCCTCAAATACTCAAAAATACACTCCAGTAGCGAAAAAATTATAAAAATAGGGCAGGGTGCCAATAGCTAGTGCAGTGCCAATAATAGGGGATTTTACCCTAGAAGATGGCAAATGAGACTTTGTCGAAACGTTGTGACAATTATCCCTCAGAGGATCAAAACCACAGAACACGGAATGGAACCCGAAAACGCAATTCATCATATATATATATATATATATATATATATATATATATATATATATATATATATATATATATATATATATATATATATATATATATATATATATATATATAAATCTTAGGAGGTTCCCAACATCTACAAAACATCGTACAGTCAACGAATCCCAAAAACAATGTTGCATTTAGCAACTATTACAGTAAATACATCGTCTAATCATAGGGTAGATATCGATCTCGGTCAGATTTCCCTTCCTTGTTGAAATTGTTCCAGTTAGTTCGTACAGCTGCATTGACAATTATTGTATTCCTTTTTCCATCTCATAATTCTCAGGATATTGATAATTGTGACATCTGATAATATGTTATACACCCATATTAATCAGAAATCGAAGCAGAACTCGCGATTATTTTCCGTGCAATATGATATCACTGATATCAAGTTCCATGATGAAATATAATTATTACTCTGATTGAATGAAGCCCTGACGAAATTGTGAAATTATTCTGCTAGGCTTTCGGCAATTTCACTCACGTTGTTCCATTCGATCCTTATCAGATTCCATCAATCGTGATGCTGTGTTACTCAAGATTTCATGAGCTTGGAACTTTATTTCGACTTCAACCGCATCTTTGCACATGCAGTTGAATCCTGTCTTGCATTATTGAATTTTTCGTCACTTTTTTCACGTGTAGGGATTCGATGTTCATCGCGTTTGTAATGGTGTTCTGTACAAGCTATAGTTCAGTCATTTTTGTTGATCCAGATATGTCTGAATCGATGGAAATAAAGTTTCGATTTACCATTTCGAGGCCAAATGGTTGTTTGTTGAGAGTTTACATACTTGAACTATAGAAGAGCTCAACTGTGTCCACGTACTTTTTCTAAAATAATACAGAAAGAATATTGATTATTTCTTTATTTCTATTGCTATCTTCAGAAATCGCATTCTGTTATTTAAGAGACTACTTTGATTCAGGTGTCATAATTTGCTTCAATTTCCGAATAAGAGAATGTTAAAGATATAATGAAAAGGCGGTTTTGTATTTATTGCTCGAATAATATTCCACTGATTACGATCAAACTTGATTCGTTTGTTATATAGGGCTCCTTTCGATGTAATCAGATTCATGATGAGGGCAAGCAAATTTTTTGTTCGTCGGAAACACGTGAATCTTGTGGTCTCAATCAAGTGCACTCAGTGATTTCCAGTGACTTGATGAAGAACCAAGCCAATTGTTGTCACCTAAAACATTCCTCAAAATCAAAATTGAAATAATATGGAAATCGGAATCTTAGAAAACCCAAAGAAAAATCAACCAGCCGGCCAAAAAAAATTCGAAAATGAATCTTAACTTTTCCACCAGGGATTGATCAAATTTGGAGTTTCTCAGACAACTCCTCCTTCGTTTCACCAAATTTTTTCAGTATTGCAAGAAACTATAGGTATATACTCAAAATGTTCTTGTACTCTTAGACATACTATCGAAAAAACATCCAGCTTCATTAGATCGTGGTAGCAAAAGCACAATAACTGAATCGAGAAAGAAAGTATTGAACAACAAACAACTCAGTGGAGAACTTGAAACTAACTCTAATGTATCAGAAAGTGAAAGCGAGCTTCCGCAAAAAACATATTGAATCTTCACGAAGCTGATATACATCAGAGTCCAACATTGGTTTTACAGAGTAATATGAATGTTTCAGTTGTCAGTGAGGAAAAACCATCTTATATATAATTTCAGGAAACGATCTTCCAAGATGACGTAAAAAGCGTCAATTCATTTCATAAAATCGGGAGAGATCGCTACAAGGCCTGTGGTGGCAACACGATATTCAAAAAAAAATTGTATTGATGTAGATGAAGTTCCACTATCAACTATTTAGTCATTGCAGTTCTATTCAGTAGTTCCCAGAAACTGTGCGTTTGACGGTCCTGACGACCTAAATCTATAGTGCGTCAACTTCCTAAGCCATACGTAAAGATGAGCGATTTCAACATGCACTTCTGTAATTGACAGAATTCAATTTGATTGACAGATTGAAATCTGTCGATTGAGATTTTTTTTTTCATTTGTACAGTTACACTAATACGTACAACGTCAGATTCAACCACTCTGCCCTTGACCTCTCACTACACCACCCATCACGCTATCCTAGGAGAGTCCTATCAGATTCAATACCCCTCCTATATCGACCACACTATCAAGTGAAAAATGCCGACTGCAGAAGCTTGACAAACTATGGAGCGCTCTTGAGAAAAGTTGAAAAATATAACTTTCAACCTTTCACAGAATATTGATGTACCAGTTGGTAACCTCAGAGACATTACCATCGAAACAGCAACAGACAAAACATTTTCGATGATACATCATGCATTCTCCTGTACCTTGGTGAAATGATTTTTTTTAGACGGCAATCAGCGATAGTAATCGGGCTCTTACTGAACTAAAACTAAAAGTCATTCCTCGATCGAAAAGATGGTACAGTTCATAAAACTTAGGACTTCAAAGAGACTCATCATAAAACGAAGCAAGCGTTCCTCTTGGAAAAATTATGTTTCAACTTTACAGGAGTCTAGATCAGATCAAACAATTGAAATTGAAACTTTCTGGTCTCGTGAGTTGCTGATTAAAGTCATAAATTGAGTTAGACCCTATATGACAAGCTGTACAATTACTGAGTTGATAGCGGCTGCTTGTATAGGAAGAGATTTCTGCAGTCACGATTGAAATCAAAATGATAAAATGTTCAAGTCACTTCTCTCATCTGACAAACTGTACTCATACCATTTGTTTGCAAATATCAACTGGCGTGATCTTGGATTATTTACCTATACTAATATTGTTCCAGAGCAATAGTATATTATTTACTGAGGTGAAAAGGGGATTATTTCGGGTATGGCCTCGGTAATTAACTTCTCGATAGGAAAATGCAATCTTCTGTAACTTAGATGCGTATCGTATCAAATATATCAAATATTGAACTCAGTATCAACAATCATAAGCCTGCTTCAGAAACAAAGGTACAAAATCATAATTGTAGCACTTCGTAGAGGAATATGTATATCGAATGTATTCATGAATATGAGGTTGCACATACAATAACGTCTTTCAAAAACAAGAACTCAGCAGGATTGGATGAAATATCTCCTAGAGTACTGAAGTCAATAGCTAGCGACATACTTACGCCGCTTACTTTCCTCATAAACAAGTCTATACAAAGCGGAATATTTCCGGAACTCATGAAAATAGCAGTAGTATTTCCTCTATATAAAAAAGGAAGTAAACAACTTGTTGACGATTATAGACAGATATCGTTATTATCCTCATTTTCCAAAGTTCTGGAGAAAGCTGTATACAACATGATTGTTAATTTTGTTGAAAAGTTTAGCATTCTAACACCCTGTCAGCATGGATTCAGGAAAAATACATCAGTTGAAACAGC
The DNA here is from genome assembly GCA_032362365.1 of Zygogramma bicolorata. Taxonomy (NCBI): domain Eukaryota; kingdom Metazoa; phylum Arthropoda; class Insecta; order Coleoptera; family Chrysomelidae; genus Zygogramma; species Zygogramma bicolorata. The sequence goes on along the minus strand of JAVJAQ010006093.1, from coordinate 22,713 downwards.
TTCTGACCACCTGTTGAATTTTGTGTATAACCAATTAGATCAAGGTCATTATGTAGTATCATTGATGTTTGATTTGTCGAAGGCTTTTGACTCTTTAAACATCCAATTTTTTTTGGAGAAACTTTATGATATTGGCATAAGAGGAGTACTCCTAGATTGGATTAAATCGTATCTAGAAAACAGAATGTTGTTAGTTAAAATCGAGAAAGAATTTTCTGAAAAGCAACCTGTTCCACTCGGGGTTCCACAGGGCTCTGTCCTGGGACCACTGATTTTTTTACTTTTCGTGAATGACCTCCCCAGATATATCAGCGAGGGAGAAGTTACTATTTTTGCAGATGATACCACTATAACAGTCTCAGCACGAACACTTGAGGAACTAAAAATGGACATGGTGACAGTTGTCAATGAAATGGACTCTTGGTGCACTAAAAATAGACTTATCCTCAACAAAGACAAAACTGTTTCTATAAACTTTCACTTAAGGAAAACAATACCAAAAGATTTCAGTTCTGGTATTCATCCTAAAATTGAAAAAAATGTTAAGCTCCTTGGTGCCTCAATTGATTCAGACCTCAGATTCAATTCTCATATTGAGTATGTTTGTTTAAAATTGAATAAAGCCTATTTTGCTATCTTTCAGATGAAACCATATCTAGATGAGAGAGGATTAACAAACCTATACTACGCTTTTGCATATAGTCACATGTCCTACAATATTTTATCGTGGGGTCAGGCAACCGAGTGGGAGAGAGTTTTTATTGCACAAAAAAGGATTATCCGACTCTTATTCAACATCAAATATAGTGATAGTTGTCGTAACATCTTCAAAGAGAAACGAATTTTAACACTTAGAGGTATATATATTCTGAAGTGTGTAACTTTTTTAAAAAGTCACATGGAAGTTCATCGATTCATAAACATGACTATGACACAAGACATAATAAATTACAAATTCCAAAATTCAAAACATCAACCTACAAAAAATCTCCTTACTATAATTGCACTACTCTCTTCAATTCGCTTCCAGACTATATCCGGGAAATCAGCTGTTACTCCGGGTTCAAATATGAAACCAAAAAATGTTTATTGAAAAATTGTTTTTATACCTTGGAGGAGTTTTACAACCTCAAAATTCAACAGATCATTCGAAAATTTTACAAATATTAATTAATAAAGTGATAAATATTTTTTAATATAATACTTTTTCTCTTTTCTTGATATAATGATACTATTGTACTATTGTAAAATTCTAATATTTCATTGAAAATGAACAAAGTTTTAGTGAATCTTTTAATTAATATTCTAGTATTGAGTTTTTGTGAAATGTACTTGCCATATGTACGTACTGTATGTTATATTGGTAAATAAATCTATCTATCTATCTATTTCAACAAAATGGACTACCATATCATATTCGAATGAGAAGTTCTGCGTTCAATCTACAACTCCATTCATACCAACCAGTTTCAGTTGAATATAGTGTTACACCCTGAAGCTAACAAGCATCGGTGAACCATGGCGGTGAATTGACAGCGGGGATTGACAGTGAGATAACTGGGACAATTCGAAAGGACATTTTACTGTTTCATATTCTGCAGCTTATTTTTCCTTCCATTTCAGTGTCATGGATATTCAGTATACATTTTACCTATACATACATTATTCCAGTAGAAAATTATTACTCAAATCAAAACAAATATTTCTCAGCGAGATTTTGAATTTGACAAAATTTAATATTGCTTCAAAAAACTTTGGAAATTAGTCATTTCAACCCTAATAAAAAAAATCATCATTCGTCACCTCAAACCCTAAATCCCCGAACCCTATGCACGCCTTTGATAACGTCATTTGATTGAAAGTGATCAACTGGACTTGAAAATGTCACAAACGACTAAAAACTCGGGTATGACACATCGGCGAGAATTGATTACTTGCCCTCGTGTCAAAATATTCCAAATTGATATATTATTTTTCTACTAAACTGTTTTCAACTGTTGTGGTAATGGCTCATTCAGAATACACGTATATACCAAATTAATTGCGCCATTTTCTGGAATTGTCTTTTTGAAACGGTAGGATATTTAACATTTGACTTGCCAAATTTGATCTTATGACTGACTGCATTCAATGGCACAAAAAACAAATTTAGCGAATTTCCATTTCAAACTCTTTGTAGAATTGAATTTAAAATAATATTTTCAGGAAATTTATTGTTCGACTGTAGCTTGGTACTGTACACCCACTGTCTCGTTGATCATTGAAAATGACGGATAATGAAAAAATATTTGCTTAACAACAGATATAAGCGAACAAGTATGAAGATATAATACAAATAAATCATCATAAACATAGTGGAGCAGCAAGCGAAGCGACAAGCAAAGCGGAGAGCAAGGCGCTGAAAACAAACATGTGATTTTAAAGCTTCGCTACTATGCGAAGAAGTATTTGAAAGCACGTGTTTGTTATTTGCGCCTCGCTCTCCGCTTTGCTTGTTGCTTTACTCCACTACTCACGTGCCCTTGCGAATTACCGCACACGGCTAAGCCTCGTGCTCACAATTTTCATTAATGCGTAATAGGCTACTTATCCTCCTCTTTACATATTATGCAACTCACAGTGCCAACTAAAAACATCACCACAGACTCCATATTTTACAATGGAGGAAAAATGTACAATCATTTGCCTCTGTACATAAGATCTGCCAATATAAATGACTTCCAATTCAGGAAGTTAGTCAAACAATTTCTATCTGATAGACCCTATTATACTTTGAATGAATTTTTTGACGATAACTTTTAACTGATTGACTAGCTCATGTTTTTTATCTTCATTAAGGAGCTTTTAAATTTTTACTTTCTATGTCTATTCTTATATGAACTTGACTTCCATTCTTTTATATATACATACTTTATATAATCTCCATTTTACCATGTTTTGTATTATTTTTGTAGTTTTATTTTTGTTATCTTTTGTATATATCGCATTTTTCAAGTAAGTATTTACTACCCAAGCTTTGTCGACAAGATTATGTCTTATGATAATAAGGCATATTATTATTATTATTATACAATTTCGACCCTAATAATTGCGTTGGAATATTTCGAGAAAAAACGTATAGTCTGAGAAGTCACACTCACTTGATTTTGAGAATGAAAATACGGCTCTATTCGTGGGCACCCGTATGCGGATTGAATCCTCTTCTAATCTGATCCAATATATTCGATCATTAACAGGAGTATCCCCGAACTGAAACCATTGCAGATGCGAGTTATTTCGGTTGATCAGTTACGAGTCTATTCGTTGCAATTCAAACAAGAGCGTTAATTGGATATCGAAAATATCAAAGGGAGTCGAATGTGCAATTATATATAAAAAATTTGGCAATGAAACTGGCATCGGCAGTTTCCTTTATTTATTTCACTGTTTATGTTCAGGAGTAATATAACGAGTCTACATAATTGTATTGATAAATCACATCGTTATTCGAAATTCGGTTATTATGAACTGATACTGTACGAGAGCAAAATTTTGTCCAATGAAGGAAAGTTCAGCTTGTCCCGATTTGTACAACTCATATTGACATCAACTAATAATGAGGAATATCATCTAGAACGGTTTCATATGTTTCATGAAATTCACACCGGGTTCAGGTGAATGTGAGTAAAATATTATTGATCAAATTTAAAGATGAAGTGATCCAAACAGAATATTATCAAACAATAATACCTTATATTGATAGATCAATGTCTCTCTGCCGTAGTACGTAGCTACTTATTTCAAGTTTTCGTTTCGACAATTCGTTCTACCATATCGAAGGGATATAGGCCTCATAATTCAATTTTTTCATTATTTAGAATTCGACTGAGACAAAATCAAATCTGTCAATCTGTCGAAAAAATTATGAGCACAGGATATAAGCACAAAGAACACATATTTGAATCAAATAGATAGTATTTATGGGTATTTTCAAACGAAAAGAGAATAGTTGACAATTAAATTTCACTCATCAGGATAACAGGTAATTCACTCATCAGGATAACAGTTTATTCACAATAGCTCAAACAATCTTGTTTTGTTCAGGAAGAATATTCCTTGTGATTCATATGGATGGGATATGGCACTATCTCATTCAATACATTGCACTTATTATCAATCATGAATAAATCAATATTTTGATGCGATACTCATGATTAATAGACCAAGCCTACGCTGATGATATTACGAAACATTAATATTCTTGTGAGGAGAAGTAAGTTTCATGAAACTATTTTTTTCCCTCCGAATCATTTGGAAAACCTTTTCATTACTTGAATCAATATTTTCTGATTGTTACCCATAGTACCACAAACATTTCAGAATATGATCATTTTGTGGAGATGAGGAAGTTTTGAAAATGATTTATGGCTCATTATTTGCCAAATCAAATTATTTTTGTCTGTTTTTCCTCGACTCATATGATTTGCAGAAAAAACAACATGAATCAATTCCCCAAAACTTCATTCTCTCCCCCAAATATTTTTCATGGATTCTTTAATCATAACTACTGATTTATCGCGAAGTAGAATAGTTTTTGAATCCATTTTTTGATTTTTTCCTCCCCTGAAAATGAAAAACAACTTACTTTCTTATAATAACTGTTTTCAGAGCAAATTAGTATATTATTCACGATACCTGTCAGATGTAATTTAAAAAAAATGCTTGATTGAGTGACTATTTTCTAAGTTACGAATCGAATTTTTATGAATTTGGAGATTCATTAAAAATGCGTAAACTTCTCCATGGCGACGTTGTGGAAGCTAGTCTTCCTCCTCTTTAAAACTTTTTTTTGAAAATTGTCACTTGTAATATCACAACAGTTTGAATTATTGGATGGTGATAGTTCGGACTTCCATTGTCTATATTATTATTATAAGTAAAGAAGAACTTTTTCCTAAAAGAGATTTGAAAAAAAAGTTTCAAACTATCACTTATATGTTTTGAAACAGATATCTAATTAATTTCCACCTTTCTATTCACCTTTGAGAACAGAAGACGGGAGAGCAATCAATCAACATTCAAATCTTCTATGTTTGTACATCCTACGTTTTATGAAATATAATTTGTCAATGCATAATAGTTAAACGAATTTATGTTTCCTGTTCAATCAAACTTTATAGCGGAAAATAATTAATAATGTTAATCCTTGAAGAGATTTTGTTTCATTTACAGGTATATCTACATTATTTGGGGGTTGTAGATCATTTGTTCATTTTTTGAACTGTCCAAAAATTTCCACTCAAATATCGTGGCGCCTCGAAAAAATTAACGGATTTTTTTTCAGTTGCCATGGTTACGAGTCAAAAGTGAGGCATCTTACTGGTTGAAAAGTAGGGGTGTGAAATTTTCAAAGGTAATACCACGAGTCCTTCAAATTCAATCGATAAATTTTCATTTTCCACAAAAACTTTTTTATTTGGCAAAACTATGAAAACAAACCGATTGATAAAATCACGAGTCCGTAGGACGAGTGATTTTATTTAATTCGGTTTGTTTGAATGCTTTTGCCTGAAAATAAAAAAGTTTGAGTGTTTCGAAAATGAAAATTTATCTTATTAAATTTGAAGAACGAGTTGTATTTGGAGAGATTATTTTTCGAACAAATAGAAGGAAGAACAATTTAATTGATCAGTATTTCATTAACATAAGAAGAAAAGGAGAATAGGTGAAAATTTTACAAATTTGAAATGTCAAACAACGATGTATGCCATCTATGATCCAGAAGAGATATGATGCTTACGCACTGCATGCTTGCTGACAAGAGATGGTGTCACACCTCTCATTGTACAAGGTTGATAATTGAAAATTTCTTATGAAATGAAAATCGCGCCAGAAGGAACATAAAATCTTTATATATAGACTATAATATACAAAAATAAAATCATTCGTTATGTGGTTGTATCAAAATCTTCATACAACGGTTTCTTCTCATACAACAGAAAATGAATTGTATTTAATAAAAACTAATTGTACGCCATCTTCATTTGAGTTAAGGAAACCTTAAATATTTGAGTCGGTCGTTCGCTATATCTGTCATAATGTTGGGGTTATGAGCTATTTACGTGTTTGAGTATTCATCGAAATGTGTTATGTTATTATTATGCTGAAAAAGTGAAAAGTGAATGACTATCAATAATAAGGTAACTCTTCATTCATGATAATTTATATAAATATGAGCCTGTTCAATAGAATCGACGCGGTAAACCTTATAGTTTTGACGGTTCAATGGTAAACAACGTTTTATCGTAACAATCGAAAGGACCAGGCAGTTTTATCGGTATAATACCCAATGATTGGCTAGAATAATCATAGAATAACCCGCTACTATTGGTTGAAATGCAAAAACGTCACATTTTGACAAGTGAAAAAAATAATCGATTAAATTGCATTTTTCGTTACTTAGGTGTAGTGTCGAAATGATCCATACACAATGATCTAAACCTGCTGAACAATTAGCATAAGTTGTATCGTTGATACCATGTTCATTGAAACATTATATTTTTTGACATTTCAAAAAATCGGTTTCAAAATAGATTTTTCCGTTAATCAGCTGACGTTTCCCTACGATCGTCAATCAATTGAAGAATTTTCGTGAATTTCCAGATACCGCCTTGTAAAAAGGGTCAACTATCTGCAGTTAATCATTATCCCGCTGCTGCTCCGCTTATAATTTCGTCAAATCCCTCGAGAAAACCCTCTCCGGCATTACCGAAATGCCCGTTTCAAATTTTACGGTATGACCTCCTTCCAAGGTATAACAATCATTTCTAGGTAGTATAGGGATAGTTTACGGATTTAATGAAGTGAAATACGAAACTTTCCAACCCAGCAGGAGAAAAGGGATTCGAACAAATCCCCTGCACGCCACTAACGAACCGAAAATAATTCTGGTTTTCGACATGGGGATAGGCAGAACAATTTTGGTAGCCGCAAAAGCGAATTGATTCTGTCTTGTAATAGAAATGTTCGATATATGGATGTTATACCACAATTATCTGCGGGACACTGCTGCTAGTCATCTGGATCAGTTTTGTCAGAGAAAACACCTGTGGAAGAATGTGTATACAGATCTTTTCCCAGTGAAAGAGGTAAGGTGGAATATAAACCTTTTCAATTTTTGGCGAACCATAACGAATGAAGAACACCGCATCTTTACTGTGCGGTTCAATACACGCAAGTACAGAGAAATCATTTCAAAGAAACATTCACTAAAAATTTCTAACAGAGAATTAAATTCAATGGCAGTTGCGGTTACTTTTCTGTAGTTTACACGGTAGTGATGATTCATTTCACTATGATTATAATAATAAACAACTTTATTCAGCAATGAGAACAAGTTTGTACAATGGACTAAAGGGCGAAGTATCAGCTGAAATTGATTTTCATCTATAGAACTATAGTATAGCGCATATAAAGAAGAAAAATATAATAATTATAGTAATACTGTCTTACAATTATTTTTTGGTATCTCGAACGAATATTGAGAAATGAATGATAGAGGGGCCTTGTTCAATAGCTCATTGGAATTTCGTGAAGAAAAATGACAGAATTCTTTGGAGAGAAAATTATAATGTTTGAATGCACTTTAAGAAAAGCTACGCCTAATTAGTACTGTGAAGTGTCTGGAGCTTTAAAGAAAATTCTTCCTCGTATTCACTTGGTTCCTGTTGATGAGGGTGACTAGTCTATCGTGTTGAATTGAAGGTGATGACCAGCAGAAATATGATATAGAGAAGGAAGATCATCTTTAATTGTGCTGACAGCTCCAAGAGTAAGTTCGGAAGGAAATATCAAATGAAATCGTTTGTCGTCAGCAAAGTCATGAACTGTGCAATTCTTAACATGTTCGTGGAAAACCGAAATGTAAACGAGCAAAGGCCCAAAAATCTAGCCTTGTGGTACTCCTCTCCCACTTGGTAGAGTTTCTGACTCCATAGAGCCCACTACAACAGATTGGGTTCGTTCGTCGAGCATAGATTTACATCAGTCTTCATTGTGAAAGGATACCTATAGAAATTACCGTCCGATTTTTTGACTCATTTTCATCTTTACTACTATTAAAAAGAGGTGGAGTTCCTTACTTTGTTTTTAGGGGGCAATCTTCGGTGATACTGATCTGATCATAAAAATTCTTTCACTAACAGAAAGCTACACTATTCAGGGGTGATTCAGGCTTCACTTTGATATGATTGAACGAGATATTCAGTGGGGGATGATAGAATATGTGTATCAAGCCAAAGAAAATCGGGCGAGATGTGATGCTTTAACGGAGTGCGCAGAATAAACGGTTCAGTTCGACCGCTAGGCGAACGAAGTCGTGGGCAACAGCTAGTTTATCATTTATCAATACTTATATATTTCATGATAACTGAAATATTTTGTTGAAATATCATATCACTCTCTGCATATGCCAAAAATATACTTCACGCAATATTCCCTGATAAGTCCTGAAGAAATTTTTAGCTGATTCAAGAGAAACTTTTCATATGGATCAATTACCATAACACCAGACTGATATTATTTGCACGCGCGTTTCGCTATAGAGGTTAGTATCTTCAGGAGAAGAGAATTGATATTGAATCTGAGTAATCAGTAGTAACTATATCAGCCCAGAAAACTATGCAGGCAATGCTCATATTCGAGTACGGGTACTATTAAGCTCTATACTCTGGATACACAGGAGTATCATCTGTACAACATAACCAGATTGTAGTGAAGAGTCAGAAACAGAACAATTCTTCACGATCACTTGCCATAGCGTTCGAATAAAGATTAACCCACTCCTTGAGGTATTTTCTCCCCGGATTCAAAAAGTTAGAGCGTGAAAACCAGCATAAGAAATAATATCAGCCCTCAGCAGGGATTTTCGCTTTCGGCAAGTGAATAAAATGATTAGTAACAATATAAATAGCAATTGTTAAGTTAATGAACAGCCAATCCTAGTCTTCAGATTTAATATCAATATTTTTTTCCTGGAGATGCTAACCTTGTTAGAGAAATAAACATTAAGTATTATCAAGGGGTACACAAAAAAATATATTTTCTATTAACATCTCATTACTTTTCGCTTTCCATTTCCAGGCATGATTTCTAGGTTTTCTACTCTTCGCAATATATCTAAACGAAATTATAATAGTTTTAATAATAGACATACTTCCTGTCGTACTCAACCTATCGTCAAAAGCGAAGTGATGCATCTCAATGAGCCATATTTCATTCGAAAAATGCTGCTACATAATTTCTTTTCAGCATTTCCATGTTCTGCAAAAATATTTCAACGGATTATATAGAGTTAAACAACTGCATCTTTTCGCATCGCTTGTGCCAGTTTGATGTATTCTTTTAATATTCATGATATAATGAATCGTATAATGAAAACACAGGCCGAATGAAAAAACATCCGACATTTGTAGAGAGAACCATTTTATTCAATTCCAGACTTGAACCTGACTTGCCCGAGTTTGAAGACTTGGTGGGTTGATCATAAAAAGTGTTTTTCTACAAACGTCAGTGAAAGTATAATCTTTGTCGCATGCTGTGAGTGTCTAAAATGCCATTTCATGACACTAATGTTAAAAGTAAATCATTTTTAGCACTAGTGCTAAAAGTGATTCATTTGTAGACAAAATATAAAAACATAATTCAATATGAATTATGCAATTGTATGTACAATTAGTGAAACTACAATTATGATAAGTAACTCCATGTCCGCTTCAAAAAAGCCACAAGCTTGTAATATCTGCTTATGTCATGAATATTTATGTTCATCATCGACTTCAACTTCGACCAAATCGTTGACAATTTCCATATTTTGGACTCTTTTTCAAAGTGTGCAAGAAGTACTTTTTTACTGGCCTCCTTGCCACTGACATTTTTTTGATCACACCATTTCAAGAAACAATCGTATGAAAGTACTGTCGCTTTGACTCACTAGGCAATAATTCGAAAGCAGCTTAATTGGCAACTTCTTCATTTTCCAGCGGTAAAAATTCATTATCTGGATCACTCTCTATCGAGAAATGAAGAAACGCAAAATAATAATTCGTGATTTTTGACGTTAGCTGTCAACTGTCAATTGGATTCAAAACTGATAATCTCGAGACTATTATTTTATCAATTAATTGATGTAGAATAGGTATCCGTTAATAGGGACTTTCAATGGTGTTTGTAGAAAAAATTAGTGTATAATATTCCTGCTAAAAGTGCTTTTATGTTGTTTGAAGGGATGGAACACTCTGCTTTCGGCGTCGTGTCCCAAACTTTCCTTCTCACAAAATAAAATATCAATCTTAGCACTTATATCATAAATAACTATTGAAGAATCAATGTTGAACTAGTCAATCAATGCAAGTTTTCAGTTATAGGCAAATAAACAACAATATACAGATTCCCACGAAAGGGAATCCCTGTGATGTTTTAAGAACATCGCATGAATCAAAGGGCAGGAGATACGAAATGATAATCACTTTGAAATTTGGGGTTTGTAAGCCTTCAGGAAAAATCTCTCTCGTCAAGGGGTTCCAAAGTTCAGTTGTTCTGTCGACGAAAAATCCCTGAGCAAAAGAGGTTCGACAGGTCTTCAAGTTCACAACAAAGAGGTGGGAATTCTGTACCGTCGAGTAATCCGTGTAGATATTGCCAAGGATGGAACGATTAATGACAATTCAAAAAGCACCGACCGCGAAAATATCTATTGAAGAGAGACAAGTGTCCGACCCTTCTACGATGCTCCAACGAAGTAAGCGAATCTGAAAGTTCGCAAAATTATAATCGTTGTGTCAATAACGACAGATCTTTCAATGGTAGCCTTGTTTTTGATCAAAGTAGGTAAGCGTCACAACAAGATCGATTGCTTCTCAAGGAGTGGGTGGGAACACCATTTCGAGACGTGTTATATCTGTACCCTGCACGTTACAGATTCTCTGATGAGTTTGATGGGTGGTGGCCAATTTTCCATTGCGAAGATCATGAAGATCCATTTGGATTATTATTCATGCCGCATCCAGAACCATCCAGATGAATGAAAATCTTTGAAGAGATGTGATCTGGTTTTACTGAACCTGCATTCATGTATGAAGTAGTAGACCAGAACCTTTGACAACCTCCCAGAAAGATTCGATAACGAGAAAACTTGATAACAGAGCTCGCAGTTGTTGTGGCAAACCATACCATGATAGTTGGAAGGAGCCTTTGACATATGAGGTCGATAGCCTCAAAGATTTGCAGTGGATGTTAGGACAAGAATGTACGGTGTATCTCGAAGCAAATGATTTATCGTCCATTAATTTTCAAAGTTTCATAGATGTAAATTTGACTGTTCCAATCATCTACCTCCATCATTCAGATTCATCATTTTGATTCAAATTCTTTAGATCTCATAAGTTTTTGCAGTTGGTTCCGATGAGCAAATGGATTAATAATTGAACTCTGATGATGGAAACCGTATCGACTGTTTTCGCTTATCACTGGTCATCTTCGAAAGTTAACGATCTTTATATTGATTGCTCTCTTCATAAGTACACGTTGACGCAGTGGATTGTATTGAATTCGTGTACGACATCAGCGTTATCTACTTTCGGAACTTTTTAGTGACTTTTATTGCATCAGACAGGGTTGACAAGTGATAACTGAGGTTGAGAATTTCGAAAAAAGGGTTGGATTCACGTGAGAATTCGATAAAATTTTGGACCAGACTTAGGGATTTTGAGTCGATGAACGAGAAAGCGAAGTTGCATTTTTCCCCATTCGTAAGATATGGTCCATCAAAGTTCAGAAGGAGGGCAGAGTCTACATCTTCTTCACACGAAAAAACACAACAAAAGCATTTCTATTCATCAGTTTGCCCTTTAATCCACCTTCTCTTTTTTCCCGTTATAAAAATGTTTTTTTCATAAAACTCAAATGAACATCCTCGAAACGATTTGGTGGTGAGATCGAACGAAAGAACTTGCATAGCTGTGCGATGATCTACATATACCCGCAAATATACAAAAACACTAGTATTGCGTCACACAGAAATAATTTTGTGATATTATAAAATATTATGTATTATGTTATGATTCAAACCTCGATTCGAAGAGAAATTTCAATCTGGCACGAAACGATTCAGTTCCATCACAAATTAACCTCTTTCATACAAAAGTTTCTCCGTGTTTTGAAATACTTTGTGTAGTCTGCATTCTGCATAAAGGCTCAACCTACAGAGCTAAATTTGTTTGCCTTTCACACGACTGTGTTTTCCCGCGTGGCTTCATTAATATTTTCCACTAAAATATGTTCGTATGGGCAGGAGAGCAAGAATGTTTCTCAATTGAATATGGGTGAATGGACTGCTTTCATTTCCTAACAATTATTCATTCATGAGTACTCGCAAACTGCCGTTTTTCGCGATTGGAATGTTTTGCTGACTATCACGTGCTCTGAGTTAGATCCGACACAAAAATGATAGAAAAATAACATATTTTTAAAGTATTGCTTCACACTGTTTAATTTCCCAGGAATCTGGAATATCACCGATATTCTCTGACAGATAGAGTAATTGCATGTTCAGTGGGGGTGCAAACACGACATTGGTGAAAAAGAAATTTCGACAGGACTAGTGGATTTTCTGAGAATAAATTCGACCAGATTTATTCGAAATTGGTTCAGTAGATTGAGACTCAATGAATAGTTTCCTGAGGGTATCATTCATCAACGAACATTTCACATATACGCAGGAATCTGAAGGAGGTTTACATGACGGCAATCTTGTGAAATGTTCTGAACATTCAATGAAAAAGTTTTTTTTCAATATGGTGCAGACTTCTTTGCAGACACTTCATTGCACAGTAGTGAATTGCTATATTTCTGATATATGGGATCTTGATCCAAATGTGATCAGACCTGTCCCATCGACAAACATGGAATTTTTCAGAATTCCTTTGTGCATAACAAAACCATTCCCAAAACAGACCCGTGAATAATTTCACTATCTGTCTGTGTAACACTGTTTGAGTAAATTATTTCGCGAGTGGAAAAATATCTTACTGTGTGATCATCACCAGACAGTTTGAAATACCGCCTCACGTGTTCCAATGAACAATAGCTTCTTCATATTATTGGTATACAATTTGAGCGAGGAAAAGTGATTTTTCAGTGCCCGTCTTGCCATATAGGCAGGAGAGTAGCTGTTTTGGATGTATTCGTCCTTCCTTCTGGTGATTATTCGAACATCTTTGGATTATATACGCGTAACTATCAAAAAGGACTTTTTGCAGTTTTTGTTTCTTTTATGAATATTGTGATTTTTATTTTTTGTTATTCGAAGAAAAAAAATAGTTTCTGAAGCTATTGTATTGTGAAACATATGTAGCGGTTTCACGAACTGTCTAGTATCTGGAAATAGAAAAATTGAGTCTTTTTTATTGTTTCCAGGTGGAGTTGAAAGAAGTGGTCTCGCATCTCTGCGCACAAGACGTTGATAGCTGTATAAATCGCTTCTTGATAAATCTGAAATCAGACATTTTGTTTTCCAATAATGAAGGCAAACATATTCAGAATTAATGTACCCCGAAGTCACCAGTCCAGCCCGGAATAGATATGGACATTCCTTATTCAAACAATTCCATTGTCAGCATATATGGTGGCAAATAGGTCGACGTTTTCGTTGCTGACTCTTATTTTACCAATTGCCCACAAGCATGATGTCAGTAAGTCTTACATCCTGCGATAGTGGATGCGTACTGTTGTGGGTGATTTTTCGTCCATTTGAAGTAGAGGGTGAACGATTGAAATTTCAATTGAAGTTTATACTTTTTGTCGAGTGCAAATGATATCAGTTTTGTGTTAGGGTAATTAAGTCTCCACAGAAGGTTTCAAATGAAAGGGGCTGATCAATAATAATCCCGAAGTTATTCTTTACTGAAATTGCTGAAAACTTGGAAAGTGATTGGCAGTGATAAATAAATGGTGAATTTGTAGCTTGGTGGGGTTCTTTTACCAATTAAGGTTTATTTACTTCTTCCTTCACTTATGTATCATCTGTTGAAGAATATTTAATGTCAAACGGACCAATGAGACACACTTATGTTTTGTACAATTTCAATCTCAACGTTTTTGCTATGATTTTCGCCATATTCATAGCTGCAATAATAAAAACGATTAGTCAGACAATAATTTTTTACTGAATCCAAAAAACTTCTGCACTAAGTACTCTGTTTTCTGGGGTACTCACCCCAATTGTATTGAAAAATGTGTTGCTCAATAAATTGTAATTGATTTTTGCTCGAATAATCTCAAAATTTGTGAGTTTCTTACAATATACAATCTAACAATGAATAAGACTTCAACCGTGACACAACCAAACAAAACAGATCAAGAACATTAAAATATTTTCTGGATTCAGTTTGTGTGTGCCATGGTCGGAGTCATATTTATTGTTTGACTGTATCGCATTTCAACAAACTCACAAGTTCTAAGATTTTCCAAGAAAAAATTAATTGTTTTTGAGACCAACACAGTCTCAAAAACAATTGGGGTGAGTAGCTCAAAAAACATAGTAGTACCAACGTTTTTCTGGATCTAGTGAAAAGTTGTCTGAATAATTGTTTTTATCAATCGCCAAAATTTCGGTATTGTTAAAAACATAAACGCCTCTCATTTATCCATTTGCCAGTGAATATCCTTCAACTGTGAAAATATGGATCAAAAAGAAACTCAATGGGTGCATGAGTTGAAAACCTTCTGAACCAAATGCTTGGTCCTACAATTATGTGAGCGATAAAGGACTCGATAGAGTTATTCCGCTTCCGTACGCAAATTCTTGTCCAAATGCAAATATTAATACAGGTAATAGAGAATTTTGTTTTGCAAAATTAGGCAGGAGTTATTTTGTTGCATGGATAGTTGCAGTCTGACGTACTTAACCTAAAAACACAAAATACTTACAAAAATGGCGAACGGAAGTCCCGCCATTTTGCGAAAAATCGTTTGGGCCTGTATCTCCGTAACCGTGCACTTTAGGCCCACAATTCACTTTTTTACCGATATCTCTCTAAATAATTGTTTAAACAATAAATTGTTTATGATAAAACTTTCAAATTGATACATTTTCTACAACTTTCAATGTAAACTTTTTTCTCTAAAGTTAATATTTTTGAAGTTACAACGCATTCAATGTTGTACTACCGAGTACAAGGTTGTTAAGAACGAAGTATGCATGGCGTAATGATGCAGTGCAGGTTCAATATGCCTTGCATCCGTATACTTTTTTTGGCAGGAAATGGGCACCCTAATATCTAACGCAATTAATTATATGGATATTTTAGACAAATAAAAATAGTAAAGATTAGAAACAAATTTATTATTTAAATGATATACGAAAACGTACACTGAAAAAAAACTAGGTATACTGAGTATAAAAAAACTTAAATTTACTTTGGTCAAATGAATAAACAGAAAATTATTTGTTTATAACCTCACTTTACTGATGTAAATCATTCAAATCATTAAATTAACAAAACGATTGAAAAATAAAATAAAAAATGTAACAATAAATGTTTTAGTATCTTTCAACTGATTACCTATCAAAATACTTTTTTTTCAGTTTATGAAAAATCGTTATATTTTACCTTAAAGGAACCAGGTCGATTAACATGTGTTTATGTTGCCTCTCTCCTCTTTCGAAGCTAGCTTTTATAAGACTTTGGATACGTTTCTTTTGGACCGATGTTACATCTTCGCCTAACGGCTCATTACGAATAAAGCAGTTCTCCATTTAAATTAACTTTCACAATTTCTTCACAAAAATTCATTATAAGACGTACAAATCTGCCACACGTAAATATCGCTGTTAGATCTACCGAAGCACAGACTAATATAAGCATACTAAGCATGAAAATGCTCACTATGGTCGTCACCACTACCCCTCCTTCGGTTGAAAATGTAGTTTTTGGAAGGATCGGACTATATATATATATATACGCTACAAACTCGTCAGGTCTATTGAAAACCCCTCCTTAAGAAGGGTCTATGCATATACCCAGCCAAATAGTTGTGTTCAGGCTCAGCTGGCGTTGATCTCCCAGATACAAGACGATTGAAATCAACGCGTTGTAACTTCGAAAATATTAACTTCAGAGAAAAAAGTTTCAAATGAAAGTTGTAGAAAATGTATCGATATAAAAGTTTCATCACAAACAATTTATTGTTCAAACAATTATTTAAAGAGATATCGGTAAAAAAATGAATAAGCAAAAAGTAATAATAATATAAGTCGTGAACGGTAAGTGCTACAAAAAAATTATTGAATAAAAAAGATAGGAAATTTAATTATCTATAAAAAAGCTCCTATTAATTGTGGGCCTAAAGTGCACGGTTACGGAGATACAGGCCCAAACGGTTTTTCACAAAATGGCGGCACTTCCGTTCGCCATTTTTGTATTTTGTGTTTTTAGGTTGGGTACGTCAGACTGCAACTATCTATGAAATAAAATAACTCCTGCCTTATTATGCATTATGGACACGAGTAGCTCGCTCCCTATTACCTGTACTATATCTCTCATTGAGAATCTTCGTAATTGACATTTGTCAAATATGTCAAATCTGACATTACAGTTTGTCCTTCAGGAGGGGCAGCCATCCGCGATCCATATCAAGTGAACTCATGATATGCATTCTCCACCAGACAGCATGATTAAAGCAGATTCCTTCAATTTTCGTCTCCTGTCATTGCTCTCTTTTGTCATTAATTTGGTGTCATTCCATTCTAATGTGTGATTGAAAGAAGTCGAAAATGTTGAATCCTTCTTTGTACAATAGACAATGAATTTCAATTGAATATGAAACATGTCTTCCATCAAATCTGTTGAAGAATATTTTTGCAAACTTTAAAGTAGAAGTACGTTGTCCCATACAAACTGTGATCCCGTTTTTCGCCCCCTTAGGATTGGATTTCGGAAAAACTTTCCATATCGGATGCCTTCATCATATAAAGGATACACCCTCTAAGTTTGGGACCTCTACGATCAGTGGTAAAGGCCATACGTTAATTAACCTCTAAAATAACTTTCTACCCCGTTAGGCGATTTTATTCAATAAAATACGAAACACGACTTCCATCTTTTCTGTTGAAGAATTTTTATGCAAAATATTAAATAGATTGGACCTATGAATCACGTTATCCCTCATAAATTTTGAACCCGTATTTCACCCTCTTAGAAGTGGAATTTCTGGAAAATATTTCTTATCGGATACCTACGTCACACAAATAAGACACCCTCCAAGTTTCAGAACTATACAATCATTGGGTTAGGCTGTGCCTTGATTAACCCCGAAAATAATGTTCTACTTCTTTTCAATTCCGTTAGAAATTGAATTTCAATAAAATACGAAACATGTCTTCCATCAATTCTGCGAAAGAATTTCAAAGTAAAATTTGAAGTAGATCAGACCAAGGCATCACATTGTTCACCAGTGAAGGCGCGTCAAATTTTAAGAATCTAAGATTTGTAACACTAAGCATATATCAGGATTGAACTTTAATGATAAAAATAAATGTTTATTATCTTAAAATAAAAAAATTTTGGTGTTCAATCGAGGTACAGTTAAAAACATGTTATAAAATGGTCATAACAAAATAGGGGTTGGTGATAAAAAAGTAAAAACTTTGGGTTGTATGTATTTCTTAATGCCACATTATAAAAAATGAAAACAAAAAATTCCGTCCAAAATTAAAAAAAAATCAAGGACATCAACATTTCAGGCAGAAAAAACATTATTTTTTTAAAAAATCCAACTTTCCATAAGAGACAACATTAATACATTCCGAGTTCAGTTCTCCACAATAACAATGAGAGCGGCAACACTGCAAAAACATCACTTTTGACTGTCATTGCACAATGACATCAAAACAAATTGTTTATGGTATGAAAATAAATGCATTCCTTCCAAAATTAATGGTTGAACACGAGTAAATGAGAGAGTTTTTGGTGTTTGATCAGAAGAAGGACAAATTTTCTGTGTTTGAACAATAGAAATTTCATTTGAAAAAACGTGAAGTTTTTCAATAAAATGGACCTGTATCCCCGAAAATATACGAGACCGCCGAAAATTTCATTTGGATTTTTTGTAGAGGAGACCGAATTACGTAATTTCCACAATAAAAATCATAAAAAAAGTTCTCATAGCGACCGAAGTATCACCTTCGAATCTATATAACTGAAATGAAATTTTTTCGAATATTGCATGTATCATGATTGGAACATTCCACTTTATTGATTTCCTAGTGGCTAGATTGTGATCCGTCTCCGAGTGAATGGAGAAGTAAAAAACATCCGTTATTCTTTCGATGACATCCAGTCACGAGAGTTTGGCATTCCACAAATTCGTGTCGGCCGAGTTCGTGATTTGGAAACACCATTATATTTTTTCCGAGATGATATTGGAACATCTGTCGTCGAATGAATCTAATGGATATTACGTTTCCCAACAACGAAACTGGGGATTCTTTTTTGGCGCACGTTTCAGTTCGTTGTGGTTGGATGGGTGGTGAATCGTGCTTCGAAAAGGAAAATTCGAATTTTTGTTGATGATGATAATACTTGAGAAGCCAGTTAGTGTGGTGAATTTGTGATCAGCCCATGACTGAGAGGTTCTAGGTTCAATTTTTCAAGGTCATCACTTTTCTTCTCTTGGAAAATGAAGGAGTTTTGTATTTGGTGCAAATACATATTTATTGAAATCGTAGTAGAGCACTTTCGACTTGTAAATTTTCATCAATGCTTATCTGGCAGTGAGTTATGTTTGGAATTCATTTTAAATAATTGAAGGTGAACAGATAATTCTCAATATTTGAAGAATACTTTTAAGTACATGAAAATGAGGTTACTCAATCTTTAGGAGTACAAGAGCCATAACGAAAAAAAATTGGTGTTTCTAAAGAACAGATAGTTGTTCAAGATTTTGAGGACATTACAACATTGGAAGATCCAATCCTGAACAGGATTATCCTGGCAGATACGAATAACTAAGACCTGTCTGTATCAATGAAGTCTATTGAAATTCCAATGACGTGAAAATAAAATTAGAAATGAGACAGAGTGCGACAGATTGACAATGTCAGATGAAGACGGTGATATGGAACATAAAATGAAGAAGGAAATGTGTTATGATATTCAACAAGTCACATTAACACACACCCACAATTCTGTTTTTTTCAGGGGACTTGATAGCTATAATAATCTGCCAGACGATATCAAAGGTTTAACATCCTAATCATCCTTCAAGACGAAGTTGAAATCTTGACCAAAAAAAAATCTAGTAGCCACATCCTCATTTTGTATAGTTAGTTTTAATAATTAGTGATGACAGGTTCACATACGTTTTAGTGTGTTTATCTACACCCGTTCTCTAATAATACACTTATATGCCCACAACCCGTTTTATAATGAAATCCATTACGATACAGATTTTCATTACGATACAAATTTTCAACCAATAGAACCCATTATTTTTCAATCAAGCATGATGTGCAAGCTTTGCTTTTTGACGTTTGTCAAGTCAAAATCAGTAGGTATTGAATTTTTGAAGAATTCAGTCAATTTTCGATAATCGTATGAAAATGTCTTGTAGCAGTGATATAGAAGAATTACCAGCGACCCTCCACAAATGTCTTAGACAAGAAAAAAGTACAATCGAAAGGAAAATATTTTTCATTTGACAAATGCAATACATATGTTTTTATTTTCAACCATATTATATGAGCTCTCGTGTCCGAGTGGTTAATGGCGCCGGCAGTGGTCAGTTACGTCCGGGTTCAATTCCTGACCTCGCCAGAAGTTTTTTTTCATTTTATTCTTCTTTTTATTTCTCATTGTTGTATTTTCCGTGATTATACCATTAAATATAATTTTGTAGAATTTTTCAAAGAAATACGATTGATTACCTACTATTATTGTGATCAATATAAATACATAATAATATAATATTTTTAGTTCTCCATTATTTATTGGGTGTAGATGAAATAGCGTATGCAACTCTCATGTAATGGTTATTAATACACTCGCATATACCATACGAAACTCACCTTCGGCTCGTTTCGTATCCCGGTTTATGCTCATGTATTAATAACGATCATTACACGATCGTTGCATAATATACTATTAAAGTACTTTGTGTTGTAATTTTTTAGAATGTGGATGTGTGCCATTTGTGTGATAGGTGTGTGTTTTTGTATGCTTACAGGTGTTGTACATATATATGTATGCATGTATATATATATATATATATACATAGAACATGATTAGACAATATCAGAGAAATACTGAATAGGTCTTGAAATGGATAGTTGTTTTTAAAATTTCAGTTCTGTGACTTTGGGGAATCCAAATTCAGGATCATTGTCCTAGGATCGGTCTTATGAGAATCTTCCCAGTACAGAAGAAGATCCGACAGAGTACCTCCCCGAAAAACGGGGGCCGGGTTCTGTCACAACGAAAAGTGAACACCAAGAGATCATCAGAATAGTCAGCAATGTATCTGTGTATTTGATCGTCGCAAGTCGACGAGAATATGTCTTGGATCTGTCTCTAGGCCTGCACCCTGAGATGCCTCTCGATATCCTCGGTCTGGTTGCGGATTTTCGACACGAGCAGCGCCACCTGCTTGCCCTCGTTCATCCTCTGCACGACGCCGTTGTGCAGGTTGTCGTTGCCGTAGACTCCGTAGAGGACGATGTCGACCGAGGACAGAGGACAGACATTGAGCGGGAGGGGCGCGGTTTGCGGTCGCAACATCTTGTCAGCACGTAGATGAGTAGCAAGAGGAGGGTGAGGATGAGCCACGCTGAGATCGAGCCTAGCATGACCAAACTCTGAAACGGAAACGTCTTTTTTAATAATAATATTGATAAATCCTAATTGAAGTTTGGAGTCTTTTCACTCTGTACCCATTCCACTTCACCCATGAAACGATATACTATCGTTTGGTCATAATATTTAATCAAGTTTTCAGAATCAGAGGGGAGCTGAAAAAGGGAAAGTACAAAATGAAAATTTCTATTTACCTATTATCTCAAAAGAATTTTCAATCATTACTTGATCTCAGGTAAGCCCTGATGATAATTTTTTTCAGTAACACGCGCTCTGCTACGATTTTAATGAATATGTTCCTACACGAAATTCACGTGACGGGTCCTCAATTATCATGACACTGTTAGGGATATGCAGGCAGCAGTTTGGCAGGTATTGGCAGAAAATAACTATTACATTCTTTTTGGGGATACTTGTACTCAGGGTCAGTGCAATCTAACCTTTTGGCACATGGAATTGTTCAGATGTTATCCAATGACCCACGTGGCGTACCTATACCCAGGGTACTCCTCAATTAATGAACCACGAAGTTGAAACGTTTGGTGCAGAAGTTGAAATTTCTTGTGGAGATTAATGATTAACTAACGCCAAATTGATATTATTTTCATTGGACGCGCGTTTCGCTAGAAAGGTTAGTATCTTCTGGAGAAGAAAAGTGATACTCAGATACTTTCATCTTCGGGAGAAAAAACTCGGGCCTCTGGTTCAACGTTGAATAACAAAAATTTTCGGTCCAGGACCAGTGAGCGCAACGCGGGTTTTGAAAAAACACTTCATCCAATACTGCATTGCGTTTGATAATATCTACCGCAGTTGTAGACAAAACTTCAGGCCCAAAAACCTGCAGACCACTGCTCACAGACCCGACAACCACTATGAATTTAGACACAGGCCGTGGAAGCCCCATCAAACACACAGGGGATTGTTCTGTGGAGACCACCAACCTATCGGATAGGGGGGACAGAAAATGAAGTCTGAGTAGTCTCCAGGCTGATAACAAAGTGGGACAGAAACATTTAGTTGAACTGTTGCACGGTTGAAATATCTCGATGAATTGTCAAGCATTTTCATTATTTGACTAAAGAGAGGTTTTGTTATTTTAATGTTATCCCAATCTATCAGAAAGAAATGAATAATTGAACGAAAAGTCAGTTTTCCCCATAATCGAACTTCGCATGCCCTCTCGTGAGGTACAAGCAACATGAGCCTAAATTTTTCATACCGTACCTTCACTGCCACATTTGTTTCTCGAATAATTCTATTCCTGTCAGACACGCTTATCACAGGCTGTATAATCTATAATTTTGTTCTTAGTCAACGGACAGTGTTTGATTGTTGGCAACTCCAAATACCCGGTGAGCAGCTTGAACATTCAAACTTTCAATTTAAAATTCCGAATCGAATTCGAGAAGTATTCGAAAGTGAGGATAGGTGAGAAATTTTCGTTTTCTATACGCGGTTTATACCGAAGAGTATCCTAAATACGTCAGCGCATTTCGGTAGAGCTGAGTCTGGCAACCCTGATGTATTCAATCTCATTTTATGTTAGTTGCTCACATTTTAGGAGTGTGCTGCTCTGATATTCCTCAATCCAGTTTCACTAGTTGTGAAATTCGGCAAATCCTAATTTTCAGTCGATGAACAAGCTCAAATAAGGTGTCCCGATGCAGCAAGAATATATTACAGCTACTGAATCCCTTCAGAAATGAAGTGAAATTTTGAATATTTCGATACCCTTGCTTGAAGAAGCTCTTTACAGCAAAACACGTCGAATTTCGAAAAAAAAATTCAGTGGATAACTCGAGGTTTTTTCGACACTGTGTTGAAT
>JAVJAQ010006092.1:56379-102628 GCA_032362365.1 Zygogramma bicolorata | reverse complement strand
ATAATAATAACTAGACTAGTGACTAGATATAAGCCGTTACGGTCAGGGAATATAAAGGTTATTCAACAGGTCTAATAGTTCAATTATTAACTTGATTTCATACCGAAAGAAGAAGAATATTGACTTTTGACTTATAGGTACATTTCAAAAATTACGCCATATTTAATTAGAATATCTGTTTTACCCATCAATAAATATCGATAATATATTGAATTTTAGTTTATGACATTTTAAAACCATAACTTTGCTAAAAGAGTGTTTTTTGGAGAAAAAATGTAAACATGTGCAATCAATCTAAATCATTTTTGGATAAAATCGCATATTCAATGAGGCCCGTGAATTTTATGAAGGTAAGAACCATCATTTTACAGAAAATTTCGCGCCGCAAGGAGAATATTGTTGAGGAGGGAGCATGTAGCTACCGTATGACAATAATTTTTATATTCCCATACTTATTGTCAGCATTTTATGTAGACCATAGCTGATTCGTTGTGGCAACCAAATTATGAGAAGTTGAGATAGAGATAATATGTATATATGTATGCTATTCATATAAAGAAACCTCTCTTCGTTTACTCATTCGTCCAAGGGAATAATTGGTAACAGAAAGGTTGATTTAAGCTTGATATTTACTTATTTCTGACCAATTTCATGTCAAAATTACTTATTTTTACCCTCAACCTAGTAAACTAAATGTCCAAATATTCCAATTTTCGACGTCCAAATTACTTCGAATATTTTTCCCCACATTGGTAATTACAAGGTAAAAATTACGTAATCTAGTCTTCTTTCAGGAAGGTCGCCGACCTGATCGAAGGTAAGATTAACGTAATTATAACTAAAAATGTTAATTGGGATTTCAACTCTTTTGGCATTTTTGGGAAGAGCCTGAGACTGATACATTCTATAGAAGCATCGAAATACACATTTTTTTATGAAAATTCGTACCAAGTACCAAAAAGACCTGAAAACAGAACTGTCACTTCTGAATGACAATTGTCAATTGGTAAATATCAAACTTGGAACAAATTGCGGCAACATCGTGATTGCCGCCAACCAAATACCAAACAATAACAGGCGCCATTTTTGAAATTCAATATAAACGTTCCAATGCATTTCCATCATTGGATTGGTACTAGTGCGTTGATTTCATGCCGTCATTGTTGAGGTGCAACAGTCCTTGAATTGTATTCACTATGGCGTGATCAGCATGTGGACAGTTAGTCCTCGGGATTCGATTGGCTGGCTGTGATATCGAAGGACGGACAGAGCTGTATTAGGCTATCACAATCTAGTATTGGATATTACTTATCGTTAGAAGCGCATGTGTTACTTTGGTCAATATGTCCAGTACAGATATAGATGAATTCAATAAATAACAATGTCGTATCAAATGCCAATAGTCCTCAAAAAGAATGAAGATAAGGAATTTGAGTAGTATCTAGAAGAATATGATCTCAACGTATACAAAGATGAAGTGCATGAAAATCCCGAAAGTATACGTGATCATATTCTTACGAAAGTAGCCAGTTATACAGGCGTACGTAAGATGGCTATATACTGGTGTATTTACTCCATATAAGAGGTTGTCGGCAAATCAGACGACCGATATGGCCAACTTGATCAAAAATTGATGATGTAGGCGTAGTAGTACTGCAAAAAATCCGCCAGGTACCGGCACTCTTGCAGTGGAAATGACAGTCCTGTGTTGCCAAGTGACCATGTCGTTGCGAATTCTGGTCCAGATCAGTAGAAACACAATGCAAATTTATTCCAACTGAGAAATCATTTTCAAACTACATGGAATGAATAACGCATAAAGTTAAACAAAAATTTGGTGCGTTTTGGTGTTTTCAATAACGTCACATATCCAGTTCCGATAAATTCTCTATCGTTTCACAAAAACATCAGAATTGGCAACAGCGTGTTCCATGGATCGAGTGATCACAAAAGTTATTAGAAATTTTAGATTACCAGCGCTCCCTCATGGCCACTGATGAACTACCACGCCTTGTCCACAGGTTTGTCTGAAAGAATATCGCAACATTAGAAACACCAGTATATAAACATCTTAGGCGTACGTAAAGCCAGTGTACATAAGTATTGTTCGTGACTATCTCCCAACCAAAAGAGCAAGGAAGTCGATTCAACATTCGTAAGTGAAGCCAGTGTATATTAGTATTGTTCGAGACTTTCTCCAACCCAAAAAAGTAAAGAACTTGATCTGAAATTGAGGATTTTGTGAATCAATTCAATGAAAACGCCAAAAACCTCTTTTCACTACTTCCACATCCTGCCCTGATCTACTCAACCCATCACGTGTATTTGTTGATGAGCAGTCTATCTTCAACGTGGCCATTACCTACCACATATCTGGTTTTTATGAAATCCCAAACATTGGATTTTTTGATTTCCTAAATCGATTGAAAAAGCACCACAATTAAAATCATCGAAGTTGAGTTAAGTCCTCAAAATCATGCTCAAAGTTGTTGAGACTGACAGAATGCATATCATGGCGATTTGATACGACAATTCAGGGATCCAGCGTTAACTGTAACATAAGATAATCGCAATCAATTTCATTAGACCTGCCATATATACAAGTCCCGAAATTATCAAATCAAATTCGAAAACTATGGAAAAACCAATCATTATGAATTTTATCAAATAACTGGAGAAATCAGGAATAAATATCGTTTCTCATATTTGGAAGTGTTCCATCAAAAAACTCGCAGAAACGTAAGCTGTTGCACTCGACGTTTCGAAAGCGTTTGATCGAGTTTTGCATCGGCGTCTTCTTCCCAAACTCCCGTCGCATGATTAACCTCCTCAATAATGTGATTTATTGAGGAGTTTCTTGTCTGATAGGCCTCTTTATGTGGTATGTCTGATAGTCTTAATAAATAAATGCAGGTGTTCCACAGTGTTCATGGTTCGTACTCTTTTGAATTGTAATCAATTGTTCAACCATTGGCAATATTAATTAACACGGATGACCCGACATTCCCACCCCTTTGTTGTGAGCTTGAAGACATTTCGCCCTTTTTTGGCTCAGGGATCTTTTTCACAATAGAACAGCAGAGAACTTCGTATCTTCTTACCGAAGGAAGTTTTTCCTAGGGCTCAATGAAAAATTTAAAAATTCAAAGTTAATCTATTCATATCTCCTATACCTTGATTCATGGGGTTCTCTTTGAAGTTTACAGGTTTTCCCTTTCGTGTGAATCTATATATAAAAAATATAGGTAGGTACTTCTCAAGAGAAAGCGATATATGGGATACGAACTACAGAAATCATTACAATCCATAGAATAAACACAACACGATAGAATGAATCAGACACAACGAATCTGTTTCATATCAAAAAATTCTGCCGATGAGTAGAAAGCACAATCTTTACAGAATTTTTTTTTGTCATCTCTTGAATCTGATGATATTTACTTTTAGCTTTCATGACTTCAGGTATATTATCAAGACTTCAGAATCTATCAAACCATTTTCCATCGTCCGAATATTGTATTACTTTGTTGGATATTTTTTGCGAAGCGACCTTTCAGAAATAACCATTCTCTATGCTTTTCAATACTCATTGGCATTTTTCGGGAGAAAATACATAGGAGAAGATAATAGATAAAAAAATAAGGGAATACATATCCATTGAAAGGATCCTCAAAAAACTTATATTTCTGCTGGCCATTCTAAAAATAAATTTTGTGTTATTTGAAACATGTTTTATATGCTTTTCCAGTTTGACCTACGTATAAAAATGCATATTCAGAACGACAACTAATAAACCCCTAACGTATCTGACACCAAACGACATTATCACTTAGTGAGCGTTTCATATCAGTAAATAATTTTCCTGGCCTATCATTGCCACATATTCATCGTCAGTGGATATTATTAATATCTGCTTGAATCGTGTAAAATGGAGCTCCGCGATGTTTCGAGATTGAGGTGCGGCAAGAAGTTTCCCCTGATTCGTACCTATTTATAACAACCCTGACGGGCTTCCTGCGGATAAAGGGATGAGGGAAAGGGTACGGTTGATTGGCTGTAATTGGGACTGGAAGTGACAATGGGTTCGTTTGTTTTGGAGAACAGTGAGTTTTGGGTGAAGTAGTTTATAGTAGTGGATGAATTTTCGAAAATGAACTGACAAATGAAAATGAAAAACTGGAAATGATATATTGCGTAGCGTAGTGGAAATCGAATCATTTCTCTAGAAAGAACATTATAATAATAATAATAATAATAATAATAAAGTGTCTCGATTGAAGGCGAAGTCAAGTCAGTGACTGCTCTTAATATTATAGCTCACTGAAACAAAAAGTCGTGGTAATATTTCTCGAGAAAGAAATTTCCTTTTTTGTCGAAGTTTAATACTGTTTTGTCCACGACTATTGTATGAAATATTTATAATACATGTTTTCCTTCAAGAATTACGATATGCAATAATCACTAGTGAATAATGATATCCTTATCCACAACTGATTAATGGATATTATATTATTGAAGAAACAGATGCATTATTAATATTTTTTATATTTTTGTTGAATTTTTTGATATCATAGATATTTCTGAGACATTCGAACAGACTGTTATAAATTTTGATTTTGGTGAAGTATGATGATTTTCTTTCCAATATTGCTGTCAAAATGTATGGTTTATACAATAATCGTGGACAAAGTATAGTATTCTACTAGCGTATAATGGATACTATTATCTCGGTGATTTGAGCCATTCGCCTGCGGCTGGTGCCCGTAAACTTCACCTTGTAATTAATAGCCATCATTATGAGGTCGTTGTATAATATACTATCGTATTTTCTATGGATTTGGAGATTAATTCGAAGAAATATTTTAAAATTAATATACTTATCTGTGGCGATGTTTTTGAAAAAAGAGGCAGACAAGGTTCTGAAACGTATATCTACTGTATCTACTGTAATTTAGTGTCCAACAGAATGTGCACACGATTACCGTGCCAAGTTGGATCGGATAAGCTGTAATAGTTTTTGAAAAATATATGGTGGAAGATTTCCAAACCTCACAGCTCCTTTTCATATTTCCAGTGGAATATAAGTTCCTCAAAACAATCAAACTGATGCCGGTCTGATTTTTCGTAACCTTTCAATTCAAACTATAAATATTTGATATTTGGGAAATCCTCCAATATCACTTAAGTTTGATGTTTCACTAGAAGTATAAAATAATATACAGCTTGTAGCTTACCCAATCCATTTTGTCACGGAAATCAGTTCCAAACCTGGTTGCGCACTAAACTTACTATATATTTCAAATGGCTGCCTGTCCCGCACTGAGCAATACGTCATCATTACCATGCCAAAGTGAAATGGATAAGCTACTATAAGGAATAATTTTCGGGATCTCCAACGATATTCCACGCTAACATTTTTATATTCATGAAACTACGAATTAGCATTGACTTTGAAAAACTAGAAAATTTTCTCGAAATGGAATATATTTATATACCGAGTTATGTACCAAACAACCAACAATTGAGGACCTTTAATATATAGCCCGGCTAGCTCAGTCGGTAGAGCATGAGACTCTTAATCTCAGGGTCGTGGGTTCGAGCCCCACGTTGGGCGAACTTTTTTTTATCATTTATTCAACAGTTTTCATTATCCTAATCGATAACGAATCCGTAATTCGGGGGAAGATTCAATCCATTCAATTATGAGTAAAGTAAGCGTTGAATTTTGATGAAAAACATGTCGAAAATGCACAGTTCCATATGCAATAGAATTTTTAATCAATTGTTAGGGGCCGTTCATAAAATACGTCACACTAAAATCAGCTTTTTTGACCCCCCCCATTGTCACGCTGTGTCACACTTTTTGTGACCCCTCCTAGAAAAATTTCGTCACAAAAACTAAGACCCCTTCCTGCTGAGTATGATAAATTCTAAATGATAGTACACAAATTCTGAAAATCAAAAATATTCATTTAGTTATTATAATAAAATTCAAATAAATTAATATATCTTTCATAACGAACATTAAAATAATAAATAATATTATATGTTGGTTGGCATTTGGTTTCAAAATATTTATAAACAATTTCAATATGGATGGCCACAAATAATATACATATTTTACATAGTCAGAAGATTCAATGCTCATTAACACAACGAAACAGTAAAAAATCGCTTTACTCTGTTTCATTTGTATAGTGAAATACAGTGTGTAACAAGAATAATTCGCATTCTCAATTGAAAATTCATTCGCGAAGATGGAGTCACTATAGATTTGATTAAAAAAATCTGACGAGTTCAGGAATTCGTTAGAAGATGTCGCACATGTAGATTTCTACCAAAATCTACTGAAGATATTTTTCATACCAAAATTTTTCAATTTTCGTCAGAAATCTACTAAAGAAGTAGATTTCTACCGAAAGTGGTCACGCTGACTTCTAGCACTCATGTCAAAAAATAATAAACGGCGAACGTCACATTGCCGCATACCCCCAGTCACCACTTGTCACATCTTGTCACACTCAGCCAGACCCCTCCCCCCCCTTGTATGCGAACGTATTTCATGAATGGCCCCTTATTCATATTGACTAATGAGTTTTAATTTTCAACTTATTTTCACCAATATATAACTTGATATAATCCTCGTTCAATAAAATTATAATTTTTGGAAAAAATATCGAAAGTGGTTAAAGAAAACGAACAATTTTAGAACAACAACAATTAGGCACTATTTGTGATAGTCCGTAATCATAATCATCTTGGTCAACATAATTCATTCCCAAGTTTCGAGTCTTGGGAACCACCATCACCAATACATTAATCGCAACTATGTTATGTGATTTCATAAATCTTCATTCGATTTCCGAAAAAAGCATGATGGAATAAAGAGGCATATTACCTCAGAAACCTCTACTGCGCTTATCCAACATATTGCGTAAGATGGCTTGACCTCTCACATGCTCCTTCGCAATGTAATTAGTCATCACTGACTCGGGAGAGAACATCTGACGGATCCATGTATAAACAAGGTATTTCAAAATAATCAGTGTTTGGAGTCATCTTCATTGAACCTTGGCTATTTAACAGATGATCTTTGCCCGAAATTGAGTTAGGTTGTGTTCAATAAAATGCAACATTTGAAGAACTACTGATAGATATTCAGAATGTTATTTCATTGGGAGGAATTATTTTTGCTTTCCTTTTCTGCGAATCACAAAATGGAAATCACAACTTCTATGAAAGGAGTAGATTCAAAAATGTTCAGAAACATTTTCTATTGATAGATAGATAGATAGTGTGTGCATCATTCAAAGACTTTTTTCTACGGATTCTATACAATGTGCCACTTCTCTCATCGCTTTCATGCGTTTAAAACGAAAGATTTCTCACGCAGTGGGAAATATCCGCCATTACAGTGAGAAATAATTTCTCACTGTTATCACGATAATCCAAGTCAGTCATGAATTGTTACATGTCAGATTGATATGACACGTTCTCCTAGTTGACAACGCTACGCCGACGATTCGCGTGCAATATACAAGTGGCCCTTTGTTGGCGTTTCCATAACAACAAAACCGAAGCACTGCATAATTATTGCTGTCAACTTACCAAACAAAATAGTTTTATTGTTGATTGTTACAGTATAAACAGTTCAGATGTATTTAATATTGAATATAATGGAATACCAAGATTTAGAGTTGGAAAATACACCTCCAGAAATTGTTCAGAAAGCAATAGGTGTTTGCAATAATTTGCTACCAAGCACATCAAGAGAAAAACATTAAATCGCTTACAGAAACTTTATGGACTGGAAAATGAAAGCCAAAGTGAATTCTTGTTCCGAAAATACCTTGCTAGTTTATTTGGAAGAGTTGTCAAGAAGATTGAAATCATCAACGTTATGGTCTCAGTACTCGATGCAGAGGAGTACTTCAATTATTAAAAACTGTGTTGATATATGAAAATATGTTAAACTACGTGCATTTTTGAAACGCAAATCTGAAAAATATGCTGCATAACAGTCAAAAACGTTAATTTCTGAAGAAATTCAACAATTTTTAAAAGATGCACCTGATGAAAAGTATTTGCTGATAAAGGTATGAATTGGAAATCTCAAAATTTTTATCGAAAAGTAATGTTTGGTTTTGATTTCAGGCTGCTTTAGCTATTTGCCTTACAGGGGCATGCCGTTATGATGAACATGGAAGATCTTAATTCGGCCCTTCTAATAAAATTACCTGATACTAAAACTGAGGTTCCTAGAAATTTCACAGTCACAGGAGAATTCTACCAAATTCCCAAAAAATATTTGAAGCTTCGACCATGCACAAATAAAACACGTTTTTTTTTTAAATAACAAAAATAGCAAATGTACGAAACAGCCTGTGGGGATAAATAAATTTGCCACCATGGCGAAAGAAATAGAGAAAACAGATCTTTTAACTTCAAAACGCCATGGGGGTTCGAAATCCAGCAATGTTGCTGAATCTTATATCGACAACTCCATAGCTAACAAAATGAAAATGTCAAGAAGTATAGTAGAATCCAGTCAGCCTCCAGCGCCATTAGAACCTGAACACAACAATGCTGTGGAAGCTCAGTACGTTTCCCCATCAACTTCAACTTCGACTGCGGTTCAATTACCGAAAACATGTTGAAAAAAAACAACCCACCAGGAATTATTGTACAAAATTTTTCAAATATAATTGTTAATTACTATTTCAAATTAAATTTAAAAATGAGTTGATGACATACAAGTATTATTATATATGTATTTTAATTTTCAATACTTGAGAACAACGCAACCGTAGAAAAAGTAAAGTGTACAATGCGTGAGATAATGACATATCTCTCACTCGCTTGATTTGCGACAAGAAACTTCTGCGCTCGTGAGAAATATGTCGTTTTTCTCACTTGTACAATATACTGTTGATTCATTCACAAAGAAACTAGTTTTGGCATCCACCCGATATGCATATGCAATCCAAACTTCACATTTGTAATTCTCTACATTCTTGCCTTATCTCCTGCGTGAGAAAACAATGTCAAATTCATGGCCAGACTAGATAAGAAGGATTCACTTACATTTCGGGTTCATAGTTCGATTTGATGAGTGACAAATGATTTATTGCTCTACTTTTATGACGCTGATTATCTGGTTTAACTTTACTATCTACAATATAACGTTCTGATTGGGGTCCATTACAAGGAGAGTCAATTTTATAGGCTGATATAACTCATACAACTTTTTATCTCTGATAGAATTCGGGTATGTGTTTCATTCTCATTTGTCATACAGTGATCGATATCAAGAAACATGACTATTTCTGTAGAGAGATTACAGGTTTAGGAATCTGCCTTATTGTTCTTCGAATCAATGTTGAGAAAATATGATACTTTTTTTGAATAGAATATAACATAAAGGAACATGGGGAATAGTTTGGATAAAATTTCACCCATCGGGATATCTTTCCATTCTCAACTAAATTTCTCTGAATAAACGATGACATTGAAACCTCTGGTAACGCCAAATTGATATTTTTGTACCAGACGAGCATTTCGCTTACAAGGTTAGCATCTTCAGGAGAAGAAAAATCGAACTATAAACCCGAAATGTAAGTGAATCCTTCTTATCTAGTCTGGCCATGAATTTGACATTGTTTTCTCACGCAGGAAATAAGGCAAGAATGTAGAGAATTACAAATGTGAAGTTTGGATTGCATATGAATATCGGGTGGATGCCAAAACTAGTTTCTTTGTGAATGAATCAACAGTATATTGTACAACAAGTGAGAAAAACGACATATTTCTCACGAGCGCAGAAGTTTCTTGTCGCAAATCAAGCGAGTGAGAGATATGTCATTATCTCACGCATTGTACACTGTACTTTTTCTACGGTTGCGTTGTTCTCAAGTATTGAAAATTGAAATACATATAAAATAATACTTGTATGTCATCAACTCATTTTTAAATTTTATTTGAAATAGTAATTAACAATTATATTTGAAAAATTTTGTACAATAATTCCTGGTGGGTTGTTTTTTTTTCAACATGTTTTCGGTAATTGAACCGCGGTCGAAGTTGAAGTTGATGGGGAAACGTACTGAGCTTCCACAGCATTGTTGTGTTCAGGTTCTAATGGCGCTGGAGGCTGACTGGATTCTACTATACTTCTTGACATTTTCATTTTGTTAGCTATGGAGTTGTCGATATAAGATTCAGCAAAATTGCTGGATTTCGAACCCCCATGGCGTTTTGAAGTTAAAAGATCTGTTTTCTCTATTTCTTTCGCCATGGTGGCAAATTTATTTATCCCCACAGGCTGTTTCGTACATTTGCTATTTTTGTTATTTAAAAAAAAAACGTGTTTTATTTGTGCATGGTCGAAGCTTCAAATATTTTTTGGGAATTTGGTAGAATTCTCCTGTGACTGTGAAATTTCTAGGAACCTCAGTTTTAGTATCAGGTAATTTTATTAGAAGGGCCGAATTAAGATCTTCCATGTCAACAATTTTTAATTTTCGGAGTTCATCATAACGGCATGCCCCTGTAAGGCAAATAGCTAAATCAGCCTGAAATCAAAACCAAACATTACTTTTCGATGAAAATTTTGAGATTTCCAATTCATACCTTTATTAGCATCTTCAGGAGAAGAAAAATGATACTAAATCAAGAGACTAGGGTTAGTTGTTTATATACCTGAAGTTTCCCGGTCCGATATGGACTTTGTTTGTTTCTGCTACCTATTCTAAACAATTTCTCGGTAATGAACCAGTATAGTCACTACCTGCAGAGTTTTTGGTCCGTCATCTGTTATTATTGATTATTCTGATAACTTTTCCAACAATAGATTGAAAAGTGGGCTGAAAGGGTTAGGTCCCCTGTCACCATTCATGCTGTTTTACATTTTGGTATTTCTAGACTCCCACATGCATCGAGTAGTCTTGTGTCATGCACATGCTTGATCAGTTTAAAATTCCATTCACCAATTTTGTGGTCATTGTCTAGAGCGTGTTGGGCGACACTAGATTTTTCTACCCTTTCGTATTTAATGTGTGCAAAATTCTCCTTGAATCGAGTTTTAATAGCTCGTCGGCTCTGGCCAATGTATTTGTTGTTGCAATCTTGACAACTGATATCATAAATTCCCGACTTCTCTCAGTTTTATAATTTATCTTTTGGGTCACCATGAAGCTGTTGTAAAAAGTTTTATATTCAACTTTCATATTCACTTCATCGAATATCTGTTGAAGTCCTCTATCAAAATGTAAAAACAGCATGAATGGTGACAAGGGACCTATCCCTTTCAACCCGCTTTTCAATGTATTGTTGAGAAAGTAATCAGAATAATCAATAATAACGGATGACGGACCAAAAAATTTGCAGCTACTTAGCGACTGCACTGGTTCATAGCCGAAAAATTAATTAGAATAAGTAGCAGTAACACACAAAGTCCATATCGGATTGGAAAACTTTAGGTTTATAAACTACTGACCCTAGTCTTTAGATTTAGTATCAATTTTCTTCTCCCGAAGATGCTAATACTGTTAACGAAATGCGCGTCGAGTGCAAAAATATGGTGTTAGGGTCATTGATCACTAGGAAAACTTTTTAAATTTCCTCGGCTTCGAAAAAACTGTGATCGAAGCTCCTCAATGATCAGTTGGAAATGTAACAAAAATTCATGGACAAGCAAATGTCTTATATCAGTTCACAAAATGGGATCAATATGCTTTAGGTAGTTATTCCTCATAGCCTTGTTTACCCCTCAAATATTTATTCATTCCTCAAAATAATCCATCGGATCTTAAATATAAAACATGTCGGAAAACATAATGAAAGAACAGTTCAGGAATATAGGTATAGGAATATATAGGTATTTTCACGGTCGGTGCTCTTCTGAATTGTCGTATATCGTTATACGCTTGACAGTATCAATGCAAATGACCCGACAAGTGCAGAAATCCCACCCCTTTCTTGTGAGATCGGAGGCTGGTCGACCTTTCCTACTCACCCACACAACACATGGACATCCAGTGGATATCTAATGGATATCTATTAAGGATATTTTGGACATCCGATGGACGTAGAGTTTTTATCCAAAGAATATTCAATGGACGTCCAATGGACATTCTTAGGCCACCAACCTGTACGTCCATAAAATATCCTTCATGGACATCCATAAGATTTCCTTCATGGATACCCATAAGATATCCATCATGGATATCTAAAAGATATACTTCATGGACATCCATGAGATATCCACCAAGAACGTCCATAAGATATCGTTCATAATTCTACATAATTATTTGTGCAATTCGTTACAGAGAAACCTACCTAGCTTGAGACGTGAAAAAGTGCTGCACACTTCTGGGACAACGGATTATAGTCAGTGATATATCCTGTGATAAGGCACTCAACGTGACCGTATGTGCAATTTAAAATGTTCTGCTACATTGGTTTCGCTGTATTTAAAAAAATTAGACAAGCTAAGATGAACTGTAGAGTGGTAGACGAACGATTAAAAAACTTATGTCGTTAATAAGAATTTTTTATTTTTTCATTACTTTTCAAAATACTCGATACAGTTTAAATTTGCCAAGAGTTCTCAACAGAAAAGTTATTGATGAATTAAGTTTGTTCTCAATTTGAATAACATATGAATATAGTACTCGACAAGTTCACGTTCACGGTAAATGCTAATGATCACAGTTTACAATTATTAACTAACACACAACTATTTTTCGTTTCTTCATAAACACAATTATTGCACAACGCACACCACAACGCTTCAACTCAACTCAGTTCAACATAATTTTTTCAAACCGACCCAACACTCAACGACTCTTCAGAATAACGACATTTGACAGACGTCATAGACGGTTGCACGTCAGGACACCGAGTCAAGGTGAGTTCACAATGCAGCGCTTTTGCATTTCGCGTCGCGCGTCACGTCTTCTGAGGTGACGCTATATTCAAATATTATTAATAAGGATAAAAAGTTAAATATATCAACTTTCTTGCTGGAATGTCCATGTAAATGGCCCAATCACGTTGCCAAATCGTAGGGTGCCGCTGCGGACGAAACATTAATTATTTATACAATAAATGTACGAAATGGATGTCCATAAGATACTTTCATGAATATCCATCGTGGATATCCGAAAGGATATCCATTTTGTACATCGTATGGATATTTTTTACTGGGAATACTTTGGATATCCTACGGATATCCAAAGTATTCCCAGTAAAAAATAATACTGAATCTCTGAAGAATCTCTGAACTTTCACAATCTGAGATAGTGCAAGAAGTACCTGCAGAGTTCTCTGGTCCAATATGGGCTTCGTCTGTTACTACTTATTATGTTCATTAATTCCTCGACAATTGTGATAGACCCTTTGTCGCCATTCATGCTTTTTTTACATTTTGCTATTTCTAAACTTTCGAATGCATCGAGTATCAATTGGATTTGAGTATGGAAATGGTGGTAACAGCTTAGTAATGGGTCTGACGTGAACTCCCCACCGATAGTCAATTGTGAAAAAGTGATCACGCCAGCACAATTTTCATAAAACAAATGCCGCTCCAGCAACCGCCATCGAAAACAAACGAAGATCACACAGCCGAATTGGATTCCATGTAAATGAGAAATTTCCATTACTCTACATAGAAATGAATTAGAGGCTGAGCATTAGAGGATAGGAACATGCCCTTTGTTGCTCTGTTATACAGTTGAGCGGAACATTGACGGCATCAAATCTGCATAATACGAGGCTTCGAGTAATATTCCTTGGTTTCATTGGGGGTTGTTACGAATTTCGTGCAATAATTTGCTCACTGTGTGCTTTCGTTGGATGGTTGTGGAGTTTTGCAGTGCCGGGAAACAACTTCGAAGGAATTTATATAAGCTCAGCATTTATGATAATCAAAATATCAGTCGGAATATGTGATTTGAAAGAAACCTAACCTAACATACTCAAACCACACTTACTGTTACAAACAATACCTTATTGATGAGATGATAGCCGGATTTAGACTAATTAGAATTCAAGAAAAAAAATCCCCAAGCGGGATTCGAACCCACGTCGACGGCGTCATGACGAAAGGGCATAAGCGACATTTGGTGAATTTTACAGGAGGCGAAAAAAACGTGTGACTGTGTTATATTTCAAGTATCCTTCACAATTTTTGCATGAATATTTCTCTAATGTGTCCGTTAATTTATGAGAAAAGAAATAACTCAAAGGACTTGGAATTATGGAGTTATTGAATAAAATGTCGCTTACGCCTCTTTTCAGTTTTCGAGTGGCGCTCAAGCCTTTTTTGATGGCGTTTACAAAAAATCAAGTTTTTTTCATATCCATTTAACTTGGCGGTTAGAAGTCATTTACGACTTTTCATCATTCTGCAATGAAATGAAACATGGTGGTTACGACTTCGAAAATTCAAAATGAATAATAATATTATTTTATTGAAATTCAAAAAGAAAACGAATATATTTTTATACAGAACAGAAACTATCAGTTTTTTCGTCTCCCAGACAGTAAAAGATATCACAAAAACATCAAATATATAAAATTCCTGAATTTGTGTACATGTGGATTCGTTTGTAACAAAACTTCTTGAAAAGGAAGGAATAGCGAGATCTAGAAAACCATCATATAAATTTTGGTCATTCTCTTGTGGAAAAAAATAATCGGAATGAATTTGAAACCCATCGTTATTCGAATCTTCTGCAGGAGTATTTGGTTCTTCAGGTAAATTATCACAGTCAAGAGATGAATACAAAGTTCTCATATCAATAATGACATCATGTTTTAAGGCCTCGTTCAAATCTATTTTTTCATCGACTCAGTAGGATTTATCGGAGGTGTCGAGAAAAAAGCCATATCTCTGATTTTCTTGGACCTAGCCGACATCTGAAAAACAGGATGGAAAATTTGCGTCAAGCAAATGTTTCAATTATAGAACAATTTGAAGGAATTCTTGATCCTAATACCAACCGACAAAAAAGGTACATGGATAATTCGTTGAACAAATTAATGTAAGGCTACATTGATTATACAGTTCGTTCAAAAATGAAAGAAACATAACCCTTCCAGGGAAAAATTGCGATAAATCCTCAGCCCCTTCGATTGCTTCGTTTTGACAACGCATTGCTTTCAACAAATCAGGTATAATTTTGATCATTATTAATATTCCATGAGTCGTTAGAGCTCATCATGAGAAATTTCAACGAAACTGGGTTCATTCAATACAGTGAGTTTGAAAGAGTTCGAAGGAAGTATATACAAATTACGCTATAAGGTAGACACGATTAAATTTCCACAAAATTTATTGTCTTCTTTGTGGAAATTTAATCGTGTCTACCTTATAGCGTAAAAACTATGGATTTCCATCAAGTAAAGGCCACCTCAGTCCAAAAAAAAGTATATAGAAAGTTTAAAATATCTTCAATTAGTATGACAGAAATAATGATTTTACCTGAAGAAGATAATACACCATCATGTGAATTAGGTATGGAAAACTTCGCATGCAAAAATTATCTTTGTATTCGTTCCGAATAGGTAACGTATGAAATAATGGATAATCGAACCCATCGTCGTTGAACTCTTGATGAAAGCTGTTACCAATTACGGAATACAATATTATACAAAAATATTCGTTAGAACAAAAAATGACTGTCTCCTTTATTCGGCTCGGAAATGTATCACCCTTGAAATAATAATAATATCAATAATTATTCCGAAAGTGAAATTGAATATGGAAAATGAAATCATGGGCGTAAGCGACTAAGCAGAAACCAAAATTCACAGAGAAATTAAGAGAATTTTGAGATATTTTTGAGGGAATGTTGAAACATTTTTGATACATATTGCACAGTTTTACAGGTTGGTACTATATTCATTCGACTAACTGATCGTTTTCCCATTGAAAAAGTGATTTCGATACCCAATGCTTTCGTTATAGGGAGACGGCGCTTACGCCGACCTAGAAATAAAAAATATAAAAGGGCGTAAGCGACAAAACCAAATAAATCGATTTTTCATTGGGATAGATCATAATTTCGATAACTGAATATTCTTTGAAGGCATCCTAGGATAAAATGAAATAACATTCAAGTGATTAATTCTTACCTTGTTGAGGATTCAGGTGGAAACAAGGTTTTGGGCGTAAGCACAACCTCACGCTATGGGAACTAGTCGGTTATTACCGCCCAAGTCGATGCTCTACTGGAATATTCCTGTCGCTTAGGAAAGTCAAAGCCGAATTATTCGCGGTACAAATTTTTGTCGCTTGAACGCTTCGCACCATAGATAGACACGATTTTGAGCAATTATCCGCAATGAAAAACAGTTTTTTTGATTTTTGGCGCTTACGCCCTTTCGTCATGACGACGTCGACGTCTTTCATTCTCTAGGCGGATGCTCTAACCACTTATCTATCGAGGACACTGAGGCTTTCGCGGCCGAGGTTTTCAACATCAGTACTTCTCTCACTCTTCGGGTTTGGAAGCCGTCGTTCTTTGGAATTTCTTCCTGACCTTTCGCGAGGAATATTAGTCAAGATGAATGAGCCTCTGAAGAAGCTAGCCACTCGCGCTAGCGAAAGTTCACGAAGAAATTCCTAAAAACGACGTCCTCCAAACTCGAAGGAAAGTAGTGATACTAAGGACACTAAGTTCTTCATCGCATATTTCGGAAGTTAGTCCTCTCAAATTCTAGTGTTAGTTGTATCATTCAATCGAGAACTTTCCGGTGGTTTTCGACTGTCGGAAGTGTTAGATGAGAAGGATACTCATTCATTATCAAATGACGAGAAGGGTAAAGGCTTTCAACACAATGGTTAAGGCTTTCGCGGCCGAGGTTTTAAGTATCACTACTTTTCTTCGGGTTTGAAGGCCGTCGTTCTTCGGACTTTCTTCCTGGCGTTTCCCTAGCGCAAGTGGCTAGCTTCTTCAGAGGCTCACTCATCTTGACTATTATTCCGATGACTGGACGTTTCGATTTCGTAAGGCGTATTTATAATGATGCAGGTAGTCTGGAGTGTTACTTACTTCTGTCGGATTCGGAGAATTATCATCAGTATCAGTTGCTGCACTACCTGCCGTGATTTTATTAGTTATTCTTGATTTTCTCAGAATGGGATTCCAAATTCTGTTGAGACTCAACGCTTCTTTTTTTCTGTTGAAATTGTCCGTGTGTTTGTGGATCTCTATCGCCTCCCGTACCAGTCGGCTATGGTAATCTTGGTTGGGGGCAATCAGTTTCGCATTTTCAAACAGAATCCTGTGGTTTCCCTCACTGAGTGCGTGTTCCGCCACAGCCGACTCGTCAGTTTACCCTAGCCTGCAGCATGTTCTTTGAGCCTTGTTTCTATGGATCTTTTGATGGTACCGATGTATACTTTTCCACAGGTGGACGGTATGCTGACAGTG
The DNA here is from genome assembly GCA_032362365.1 of Zygogramma bicolorata. NCBI lineage: Eukaryota > Metazoa > Arthropoda > Insecta > Coleoptera > Chrysomelidae > Zygogramma > Zygogramma bicolorata. Next base: position 85,190 of record JAVJAQ010006092.1, on the reverse strand, counting down.
GGTCTCTTTTGTTTTAAGCCGACCTGAGGCTTTGTTGAATCTTCTTGGTCGGTTTGAAAACCGTTTTAATGTTGTATTTCCCCGAGAGTTTCCCAATTCTGTCTGTGACACTCGGGATATACGGCAGATATGCATTTGCTTCTATCTGAGAGTCCTCTCTGTTTTGAACCGTGGAACTCTTCAGTTTCATGGCCCAGTTGATCTATACGGGTACACTATATCCATTTGACCTCAAGGTCACTTGAAGATGTTCCAGATTTTTCTCTAGATGCTCTGGTTCACATTTTTTTTGAGCACGTTCCGTTAGAGTAGATATGACTGCTCTCTTTCGGCTGGGATTGTTATCAAATGGTTTCAGTACCAAATTGTACCTTTCAACCAATTCGTCATCGATATAATGTCGACTTCAGCGGGTTTCAAGTGTAGGTACCAACCAGTTGATTTCAAGCCGGTAATTGAAACGACAGAAGTATTTTTGTCTGTATGATTAACAAATTGATGAGATGATAGCGATTTATATTTCTTGAATTCTAATTTGTCTGAATGCCGCTGTTATCTCATCAATTTGTTGATTATACAGACACCAATACTTATAATTATAGCTTATGTCTCTCGACTGCTTGAAACGATAATATAAATCGGAAATAGTAACACTGCTAGAACAACATTCAAAACAACAAATATCTCACCCTCGATAATGCCACATCCGTAACCAACTGACACAACAGAAAACACAAAGAATTGTATTTATAAAATGCCTTGTTCGTGCGGGCAAAAATATATCGGTGAAACGTCAGTGCCTCTTGAAGTACGAAAGAGTGAACACAATATGTACACCAAAAATAGACAGATCATTCGTTTGAAATTATCAGAGCACATAGTCACTGGCGATAGAGATCACGCAATGGAATGGAATGATACTCGAAACGATCAATTAAAGAATCTGCTTTCATCATGATGTTTGGGGATATTTGTATCTCGATGAGTTCACTGCACCTGGCTACCAGTTTTGAATGACAGAATGTTATTTGAATTCTCACATCTTTGACAGAGTTTCAGAAAACCTCCATAGAAGAGAAGTGATAGGTTTTGAAAACTGAAATAGATTTGATTGTCGAAATAAATATTCTTGAACATAAGCTGCCCATCTATACTTGTTTGAATGTATTTCAATATCAATTCCCAATTTTTTAGTTTGTGGTGGATTACTAACTCAGAGAAACTAGGTACGGAAAAAACAATAAACTCTATATCAAAAATGACCAAAAGTTTAGTTATTGTGAATACGTGATTGAAAAAATGCGAAAGTTCACGATCTCATGTGGAAAACAAATCAAATGTGAAAATGGGTGTTGAGTGTATGTACTAAGTGTTAGTTATTGATGAAAATTAGCTGTCATCGATATTCAATTTATATTGCTATATTTCCGTTTTTATCATAGGAATTCACTTTGTAACAATCTTTAACAAAAATTGCGGTACATATTTGATGATAGGCCAATTCAGAAGCGACATGCGAACATAATTGAAATTCCAATATCAATCATGGGTTTTCATTTGATATTGACGTTTCGAGTAATAATGTTTTGATGTGAATTCAATATTCCATCAATAAAACAGTAATTGGTATATCTACATTGCGGGATTTTGCCATTTTGCTATCCCATTTCATATTCCAATACTGTTATTTTTCTACACTCACTGTTTTGAACCGGTCAGCATTCGACAGCTGTTGACTCAAGTGCAGAGATGTTTCACTCTTGTAAAATGTAAATAAAATTCATATAATTTGAGGAAATATATTGTTCAATAGTTTGTGGATTGGTTCTAAATCTAGTTTGTGTTACCCCACCAGAAATTACCGCAAAAGCATGGTGGGGGTAGAAAAAGTACAGTAAGAGACTCGGGGATAAGGCCAATTATGTGTGATCGCGCTTACGCCTCGTCCCACAACTTTTCTCTCGTGCGTAATAGGCTACTTATCCTCCTTGTTACGTAATATACTATGGCTTTGCGCGAAACAATATAAGACAGATATTGCTAATCCAATTCCTTGGTAGAGATTACGATTCTGTACCAATTTTCTTTTCGAATTCCATCCGTTCACCACCTCACTTATGCCTGCAATTTTTTGAACGTTTCAATATATAATATGTTATAATAATGACAATATATTCCCAAATCCATGGATCATTAGAATGAGATAAGAACATCTTGAACACTGATTTTTCTGTACCAATTTTCTTCTCAAATTTTCATTCGTTAACCACCCCACTTATGCCTGCAATTTTTTCAAACGTCACCTATGAAAAACCAGTCTGCCAATCAAAGAAATATATGTCTGTGAGGAAAAAACCCTGTGCTGTTCGCACAACATTAATCTCGTACAAAAAATACTACGATCGACCCGAGCAACGCCTTCTTGATTGGATTCACAAAAAATAGCTATTTCTATTTTTAAAATCGATTGGCGTCAATCAATTGCCGCTCTCTCTGATCGGACGCTCACTCATTAGAACACAACAGCTTTGTTTTTGTTATTTCTCCACTTACACGGTGGATATACCATGAGATATGTTGTCCACTGAATAGACAACCCAAGTAGAATAAAATTTCTTGTTTATTCACTAGTTTCTACAGTTTCAAGATCAGAGATTTGGTAGATGATGTGATCTTTGAATCGGGTCTTCAAATCTCCTCAGCTTTGACCCTCATTGTTCACGGCGATTCTCTCTCTCTCTCTCTATATATATATATATATTTATATATATATATATATATATATATATATATATATATATATATATATATATATATATATATAGCAAAGTAACTCGTGACTGAATAATGGATATTATGTAGAGAATCTTTTGGGGTTGCAGTTCTGTTGGGCTATATCACAAAGAAAACTCTTTGTTATTCGTCAAGCTTTCGGCAATCTTTATTGCCTTCCTCAGGACTTCTATAATATAATACATAACAATATATCATATGATAATATAATGGAATGTTTACTTACTAACGTGAGTTTAAATGATAAAATAGAGGCAAAAATTGAACATGAAAATTTGAAGGTGACGTTTAATAATTATTGAATTCAGAAATATGATACAATTTCACTCCTAGATTTTAGATTTTTTAGAAATGATACATATAAATAATAATATCCATTCCATGAACAAAAAAACAGATTCAAATGGTCTTAGCAATATTTACACCTTTTTGATAAAATATGAGAAGGATAAGAAAAATTCTCTATTTCGACTTTCCCACCGTAATCTAGGTCGTCGGTTCTGGCCGATGTAAATGAAATATTATACAGACTTTGGAAAACAATAAAATTCTCCTCTCGAGAAAAATGATTCATTTCCCTGAATATAATAAACTATTATTGTATATAATTTTTTGTTTTCTGGAATACCTCCTCCACCAAAGGGTGTGTCCAGGATTTTTGCTTGGAGGGGGGGCTGTAATAGTTCGCTTGGAGGTGGGGGAGTAATTTATATATCTGAAATGTCAAACTATGTTTGCATTCCGATTGCAAAGTCGATTCCTGGAATTGTTACAGTTTTCTGTCTCCCTGGGGGGATAAAAACCCCCTTGGACACACCCTTGTAACCCACCCTGCGCTCCATAGCGTACTTCATCGTCAGTGAGGAATGTTCGCAGTATATTGCCAGCGTAAATACGCGTTGAAATGAACGCTGTTAACATCGTTTGAAAACAGCGATTGGGCTCTCAGCCACAGGCGATAATCCTATAAACGCCAAAAAACATAAACAGTTCATCGGCGCGAATAAAATGAGCCGAACCCGTTAACAGGCTTTCGTTCAGATCAAACGGGTTAAATGTTGTTGCTTTGTCTGCGTGTCAGAGGTGGGATCAGCGGGTGGCAGCAGGTGGGACTCATTAGAGGACAAAAGATGGTTCTTGCGAAGTAACATCAGAGCACAATAATATCGCAGTTGGCTAAAAAAAAAATTCACAGAAGCTGGAATACAGAATAATTTTTTTGTACCACTGTTACGAAATACCTCCATTGTATGTTCAATAGTGATTTCTAAATGTAGTACATTATAATACTCCTTTTCGTTGTGCACTAGTTGCAGGGCAACTAGTGCCCAATGGTTGGAAAACTCACGTGTAAATCGTTACAATCTTCGTCACGGCAAAAGAGGTGTGGTGTAGATGAAACAAAAGACGCCGTAACCAGGTAACATTGCCGTAACTATAGAGAAAATATAATCACAAATAATACAAACATATTTCTTCGACAACGATATTTCAAAGGTGTTTCAAATTCAGTTCAGCATGGAAACTAGTGATAGTGAAAGAAGTTCAACTCCGCCAAATATTATGGATGCAGCAAATAACGCTTCATTGAATTTAGTGGCTGAAAAATTTAAAGAAAAATATACAGTTTGTTTTACCCTATTCATGGAGTGGTGCAAAGAACAGAAAACTAGTTCTCGTTCAGAGAATGTTCTTTGGAAATATATCAAATGAATTTAAATCTTCCACTTTATGGGTACACTGTAATATGTTGAAAACGATGCTTAGTATCAATGATGGCTTGGATATTAGTAAATATTTCAAATTGAGAGCATTTCTAAAGCGGAAATCAAACGGATACAAAGCCAACAAATCCAAAGTTTTTACAACGAAGGTGATTGATAAGTTTATCAAAGAAGCCCCAGACAACGAATACCTTGTATCAAAAGTAAGTTCCACAATAATCAGTTGATTACTTATAATTTGTTTGTATTTTTCAAATGCAGGTTGTACTTATTATCATGGGAATTATGGGTGCTTGTAGAAGAGATGAGATGTACAAAATGAAAATTCACGATTTCGAAGATTCAGGGGCCGCAGTTTTGGTCCACATTCCGAACACTAAAACAAAAACTTCTCGAAAATTTACTGTAACGGGAGAATATACTAACATTGTGAAAAAATATTGGAACCTGCGACCACCTCATGTCAACGATGCTTATTTTTCTTCCAAATTATCATAAAGTAAAATGCACTGTCCAGAGAATTGGAAAAAATAAAATAGGAAATATGGGAAAAAAATTGCGTCATACATCGGCCACCGTTTCCGCTGTCCGCTGATCTTCAGCTACAATATTGATAGATAGTGGCTGGGATATAACGACATTAAAACGGCATGGTGGTTGGCGCTCAACAACAGTAGCAGTACATATATCATGTTGTTGTTTTTTCACTTACACTGTGTATTATAACAGTCGTAAAAAAGTATAGTGTAAAACTCTCATGGAATGACCATTTCCTACTCGTAGGAAATATATTCCATGCTCATTGTACAATATACTATTATTATATGCAGATTAACACGAAAGGAAAGCCCTGTAATGTTCGAAGAACACCGCGCGAATCAAGAAATAGGAGATAGGAATTAACATTCACTTTGAATTTTTGAAGTTTGTTAGCCTCAGGAAAAATCTCTCTTGGAAAGGAGTTCCAAAGTTCTGATGTTCCATTGAAAAAACATCCCCGAGCCAGAGAGGTTCGACAGGTCTCTAAGCTCACAACAAAGGGGTGGGAATTCTGAAGTCGTCGGGTCATAAGTGTAGATATTGCCAAGGGTGGCACGATTGATGAAAACTCAGAGGATAACCGACCTTGAAAATATCTACAAAAAAGAGACAAGTCTCCGAACCTTCTACGATGCTACAACGAAGTGAGGGAGTCCGTTAGCGACGAATCAACAACAAGACGGATTGTCTTTTTTTGAATAGAAAAAAGAAGCTTCAATGAATGTTTCGGTGCCGAGCTCCAAACATGAGAACTATATTTCGAGACAGGAGAAATAGAAATACAAGCTGCTGGGAATAAATAAATAGTCTTTCGGCAATTAATCTGTCTGTAAAATGTTGTACTGATTCACGATTTGACTCCCAGGCCTGAGTCATCATCAAGAACTTATAGACACATCACTATCATTGCAGCAATCTAGCTAATCAATCGTGAGGGAGTTGGTTAGTTGGATTGCTGTGATGATAATGATGTAGAGATAAGTTCATAACTTCTTGATGATGATTGAGACCTCCGTGCTGAGAATTCCACGTTGAAAGGTTAAACCCCATTGATCCTGAGCTCGTCACAAGTTTCGACTTCTGACGGGAAGTTAACTAGTAAACACTTCTCAAACCCATTATCATCTGATGCATTCCAACCCTGAGTTCAATGGTGTACATTAAAATGAAACGAACTAGTGTTTATGTTTATGTCTATATATATATATATATATATATATATATATATATATATATATATATATATATATATATATATATATATAAAAATAAAATCATAAAAAATAACAACTACTCTCTGATTGGATGGATTACAGAAAACTGTACAGAATAAGAATTTGGACCTCTGTATCACCGACTACTTGAGGGTTGATTTTCTTTACTTGGATCGATCTATTATCAACTCATAAATCAGTAAAATCTATGGAAATTGGGAATCGAAACTTTTTTGAATTTCATTTTCAAATCTATCTCGTCACCTTACAACATTCTTGAAAAAAAAACATCAATTTTCCGCGCATTTTTTGGGTAAACATATAGTCCTCATCCATTATTAGAGATAAATACCACACATAACTCACAATAAAGTTTTTTTTTTCGAGGGACAGCAAATATTAATTTTTCAGACACATATCAATCAGCAAAGTATCACTTTTTTTCACTTGTCAAAATGTGACGTTTTTGGCATTTCAACCAATAGTAGCGGGTTATTCTATGGTTATTCTAGCCAATCATTGGGTATTATACTGATAAAACTGGCTGGTCCTTTCGATTGTTTCGATAAAACGTTGTTTACCTTTGAACTGTCAAAACTATACGGTTTACCGCATCGATTCTATTGAACTGGCTCATATTTATATAAATTATCATGAATGAACAGTTACCTTATTATTGATAGTCATTCACTTTTCACTTTTTCAGCATAATAATAACAACATAACACATTTCAATGAACACTCAAACACTTAAATAACTCATAACCTCAACTTTATGACAGATATAGCGTTTCAAATATTTAAGGTTTCCTTCAAATGAAGATGGCGTACAATTAGTTTTCATTAAATACAATTCATTTTTTGTTGTATGAGAAGAAACCGTTGTATGCAGATTTTGATACAACGACATAACGAATGATTTTATGTTCCTTCTGGCGCGATTTTCATGTCATAAGTAATTTTCAATTATCAACCTTGTACAATGAGAGGTGTGACGCCATCTCTTGGTATCGTCATATCATATTCAAATTAGTAAAATTTTCACCTTTTCTCGTTTCCTTCTTATGTAAATGAAATACTGATCAATTAAATTGTTCTTCCTTCTATTTGTTCAAAAAATAATCTTTTCAAATACAACTCGTTCTTCAAATTTAATAAGATAAATTTTCATTTTCGAAACACTCAAACTTTTTTATTTTGAGACAAAAGCATTCAAACAAACCGAATTAGATAAAATCACGAGTCCGTAGGACGGTTTGTTTTCATACTTTTGCCAAATATAAAAGTTTTTGTGGAAAATGAAAATTTATCGATTAAATTTGAAGGACTCGTGGTATTACGTTTGATAAACATTTCCATAGCAATCAAACATTTCAGCACTTGCCATCTCTATCAAATTTTGTTTCAATTTATCACTGCAGGAAAAATAAATTGTGAGGATTGTAATAATTTGCAATTACAATATCCTGACATATATCATTATAAACTGCCAAGTGAAACAAATAACTATTGTCGAATGCTTAACAGCTGTCAAACTCTCAAAATCACATTGCATGAATACTCGAAGATATAAAAGAAACGTCAACTTCAATGGTGGAATGTCAATCACAATACCCAAATATTTTCGACATTTTAAGTGAAACTGGTTATTTTCCATTCTCCTAGTTTGTGTTTGCGGCGTCGCTTTGCAGAAGCAAAAAACACAATTGGGAATTCAACATAAGGAGTACTCCCTCTGGTGTCAAATTTTGAAACTATTTATAAGTACATTGAAATCGTTGTTTACGTTTAAATTCCTATGATTCTGTGCATTCTGGTAGTTGTTTTTGTATATTTTGATGATTAATATTATAGGATACGTAATAAAAATCTGGTACATGTATATGATAGATATTCAGGATATTCTGTTGACTGTTACTAGTTTTCAGATGTAAAATGAGTGCTTCAAGTTCAAACCATTATTGTTGTGAACCTCAATGTGACTCTTGGGCAAAACGGCAAAGTAGTACTGGAATAAGTTTTTATCTTTTTTCCGCGGGAAAATGAAAGAAACGTTATGGTGCAGACTAGTCTAGGATTAGGAGAGTCTATAGACAGACGGCGGGCCTGGATATATCTCCTGAAAATAGGAAAACCGGTGTCTAACTTCATGAAAGTTTGTTCTCGTCATTTTACAAAGGAAGACTATTTTATTCCCAGTATTCCAGGCATTACTTTTTACAGAGAAATAATCTGAAACATATTTATCAATTAAGGCATTTTTCATCACTTTTGACTCACATCAAGTCCAATATGAAAAAGTAGTAGGTTATTAGCTAGTGATCCAAGAGAATGACAAATTTTGTGTTCCTGGAAATGAAAGAAAAGAATTGTGATTATTGTGAATCATTCCAGCCCACAAAATAAATGTTTTTTGAAAGGTGATTAATACATACAAAGATTCCCTCAAAATGAGTTTCAACAAATGATGCTGTTGTACGACCTGGAGAAATCACTTCACTTGAGTCTTGAAATGAAAAATAGTGCATGAAAAAATTGAAAACTTGAACAAAATGAAAATATATCAAAGATAAACCATAAAAACCCAAAGACAACAATGATAACAATGTACTCGAGAGTGGTTCGAATATTTGCCACATTGGCGCTGGCATCTAATCTTGAATTGCCAATATTACATCACATGTAATATTCGATAGTATCAAATATACTTTCGAAAAAATAAATGGACTATTCAACTGCGCACACCCTGTACATACGATCCAACTCCTCACACACAGTCATGTGCGGAACACACAATGACTAAACCCAATATTATTTATATTATCTCACTTCGCCATGAATTACTCCACGAAGTGGGGAGACCGATCCACAAACAATATGAGATTCCCGCTCATTGCTCGCGCGCCGCCGAGACAAATGACTGCTGCGTCGCTCGGCACGCCCGAAACTCGCCTCTAAGCCCACCGCGATAAGGGCGAGAGTCGCGTACGGCGCGGTGCTAGCCCGGCATGTAGTTGCGCTCGGGCGGCACCGACGCCTGTACGCATCTGGAGCTGGCGAGAGGAAAACAGGAAGTTTTTCGTATTCATTCCCGTGATGGTTTCGGCCAAGTGCTCTTCGGAACGGTTTTGAGGTTAGGCTGTGATTTTCTCAACGGTTTTGGTTATCTTATCTCGCGCGTGGGTGGACCGAGAGATAGAGTTTCGAGGGCGATGCAGAAACGGACGTTTCGCACGTGTGAGGTGATGGATTTTTTTTGCTGAAGGCAGGAGTGAGTACTTTTTTGTTTTCTGGTTAATCGCCAGCCCCTTTCATGACTGTAGTTGATGTAACAGTGAAAATTCCCAACAGAGTCGAATTACATTGATTGCAAACCGAAAACCAGCGTTTCGACAACCAGTCTAGCATCTTCAGGAGAGCAAATTTGTATTGAATCACAGAAGGATCAATTTTTTGTAAAGATGCCGACTTTATTGGTAAACCGCGCATTTAGATATAGTATATTTAGTGTTAATGTTAAGCAGGAAGTTCCTTTACTATTATAGTCGAATCACATCTATTCACAATTGCTGACTATTTTAATATCGAATAGAATTCATTATAATATTCAAGCATAGTATAATTTTCATCTAGTGATTATTAATAGCTGAACAATTAGCCAAAAACTGTCCAGGACGTGCTGAAACGCTTATCAACTTTGATGAAAACCACATTCCTTTATAGAAAATTTCTTTTCTCAAATACATTCTGAGGTCGATTGTTTATGCCAATGAAATTTGAAATTTCCATTTGGTCATTGTTATCAGGGCGATGGAGTTCCATTGGATTCGCTCTATTTCAAATCAATACAGGGTGTTATTTAAGTACGTGGCCAAACTCGATGGGCTGATTCTCCGAATAATTCCTTGACAAATAGTTCGTATAAACAAAGGCCCGGTAATGCTTCGTTTCCAAGATACAGGGTCAACATTTGTGAATTTTTGTTTCATCACAAACAAGTATTCTTGAAATTCAAAAAATGACTTTTTTGTTAGGTTATTCAATGAATCATGAATGAAAAGGTCATTATTGCATGTTATTGCTAGTTTTATTTTGTTGTACCAAGGACATGCAATGAAATTAATTGATTTTTTCCTCAAAAACAGAGTAAGATACAAAAAAGAAAAATAAAAAAAGTTGTAGTTTTAGTAGCTCAATGCGAAAAATAATACAGAAAGTGCCAAAAATCATTATCGCATATATTTTTGGTAAACAATATTGGTAAAGGTAAGCACCTTCCAGGACGCCACTGGCCATAATGATTTGATCACCAAATCAGCCCCCGATATCCTAAATTTCACCACCAAATTTTAGATAAATCGGCTGAAGAATCATCGAGATAAGTATTCGGGAAAAAACTTTTTTTTTATTTACACCCTGTATCTTGAAAATGATGCATTACTGGACCTAGGTTTAAATGAACTTTTTGTCTTAGAATCACTCAAAGAATCACCCCGTTGAATTTGGCCTGGTACTCAAACGACATCCTAGACAAAAATCATTGACATTTCATTTTGCACTTTGCGAAACTATACAGACGTGATTGCAGACAATACCTGCCTAATTCAATCAAAAACGACATTCTGTGGGGATTTTAACTAAGTTTATATAACCAAATCTTGCAAAAATTGCACCCGACTAGCGTTTCGCTAACGAAATGTTCTGGAGAAAAAAAATGTTGCTTGATTTAAAGTCTAGGGCTAGCTATTTGTATACTTCACAGTCTAATATTGTGAGAAAACTACCTGGTTTTCAGTTCGATATGGAGTTCGTCTGTCAAGAAACTATTCTGATTAATCTCCCGAAAATAAACTGAAAGCGGACTGGAAGGGATTGGCCCTTTGTCACCTTTCTAACTTTTTTTTGAATTTTGCTATTTCTAATCGAGTAGCAATTTGTGTTATGCACATGCTCAATCAAAATCAGGTTGCTTTTACCAATTCTGTGATCATTGAATACAGATATTCGATAAAATAAATACGCATGTTTCATTCAAAACTCCTAATAAATTACAACAGCCGCTTGGTGATCCAGAAGATAAATTAGAAAACACAGAAAACTCTTGAATTCTCGAAATCACTTGTCAAGATTGCAACAATAAATACATTGGCCAGAGCCGAGGAGCTATAAAAACCCGTTACAAAGAGCATTATTCACACATGAGATACTAAAGGATAGAGAAGTCCAGTGTCGCCTAACATACTCTAGTCTAGACGATGGCCATAGAATTGGTGAAAGCAAACTGAAACTGACAAAACTAAGCATGTGCATGACACAAGCCTACTCGATGCATGTGAGAGTCTAGAAATAACATAATGTAAACCAACATGAAGGGTGGCGAATGGCATATCCTCTTTAGCCCGCTTTTCAATTTGTTGTTTAGAAATTGATTGGAAAAATAAGTTGTTCGAAATCGAAGTCCATATCGGACCAAGAAACTTTGCAGGTAGTTTTTGAACTACCTCGGATCGAATTCAGTATCAGTTTTCTTCTGAAAACAATAACCTTGTCAGTCTCTACAGAAATGTCGAACATCTAATTCAAATCTCATATAAACAGGCCATTTTTCCAGCTGATCCTATCCTTGTTATCTCGGAAATGGTAAGGTCAGTCGAATTGGTCGGATTTTTTTTGGGTTCTAGAATGATGTCTTTTGATATCACGAATATATCAGTAGTTGTTTGCGAAATATTACCGCCCTCTGTTAGGACGATATAGTATAATCCCGATTATAATCTCATTATCATATACGTTCACATCTTGAGATATGAAAACCATGCAAATTGGAAAAAAAAGTAAAAACTCTTCAACTCAATTCAATCTATCGGATTCGAAAATTGAGTTATAAAGAAAGGACAGAACACAATTGATTGGAACTCGATGAAAATCCACATTCGACACAAAATACTATAGTTTCCTGCATGATTCTTACTGGCAATGAGTTTACAAAACCCCGACGCGTCTTTCGTTTAACAATAGCTTTTTCAATTAATTATGCACAGTGCTTGGTGAAGCTATTATAACTTATCGATTGTCTTTAACTCAACAGGATCAGTGAATCAAAGTAGCCGATGAGAATCTCAACAGAATTGATACTTATATAGTGCTCAAATGAAAAAGTTGAAAAACAAAAAATGTGCGTCTTCATCGCAACAATTTTTAAAAACAATTTTCTAAAAAAATGAGATAGGCAAGGAAAAAATGTTTAAAACAGAGAATTATATTCAATGAATAATATATGCATAGTAACTTCAATATTGATTCATTCATATTTCCCAAAAAAACGAGCAACAGCCGAAAAATGTTATTATATACTATATACAATGTCTTTCTTCATTGTCTTAGCTCCTTTTATTTTTTGAATGGGTCAACGCGAAAAATTGAAAGTTGGGATGATGGAATTGATGTATGAATACTATAAGAAATCGACAGATGAAAATTTCAAATCATTAAAAAAAAAAATTAATGGAAAGGAGGGGTCTTGTGACACATCCTTTTGAAGCTGCTGACGAATACTTTACAACCCTAGAATATTGAGCCAATATCTTCAACAACTACAAAATGGCGGATCGTTTGATAATTGCCCGAATAGATCGACGTTCAACTTCGTTATTTAAGAAAATAAGCCTAGATCAGTTCCGAAAATGCTCGAAATGGTCGCCTTGAACTCCTTGACATAAGAAGAGCCTATTCTATATTAAACGCCGTACATTTTCAATTTATGGCTGTTTTAATGGTATATTGGACATGGAATGGAATGACATATATTTCTCACGAGTATGAAAGTTTGCACCACGAGTTGCAAGCGAGTGCTGCAAATCATACGAGTGGGAAATGGTCATTCCATGCGAGTTTCACACTATACTTTTCTTACGATTGTTATAATATACAGTGTAAGTGAAAAAACGACAACATGTACTTTTATTAATTAATTGAAGAAATTAACGTACTAGTTGAATGTGTTAATCGCAAAAAAATATCTTCTCAATTTTTATTAACAATATTCAATGTTACATTGGTACAATTATTGACAACAAATTTTGGGGAACAAGAACCCTTTATTGAAAGGGAAAAGTTGACGTTATTGACATATTCTGTGTCTGAAGTCGATGAAAGATCTGACAACTTATTGATCGACCCTAATATTTCATTGGCCATTTTATTTCGACTAGTCAGGAACTCTTCGATGTAACCCTCAGCTACTGTTGTTGAGCGCCAGCCACCATGCCGTTTTAATTTCGTTTTATCCTCGCCCCTATCTACCTACCAATATTGTAGCTGGAGATCGGCGGAAACAGTGGCCGGTGTATAACTCAGATTCCGGAAGTTTCAAGTATGAAGCAAGTTTTTTCCCATATTTCCTATTTTATTTATTTCAATTCTCTGGACAGTGCATTTTCCTTTCTGATAATTTAGAGAAAATGAGCATCGTTGACATTAGTTGGTCGCAGGTTTCAATATTTTTTCACAATGTTAGCATATTCTCCCGTTACAGTAAATTTTCGAGAAGTTTTTGTTTTAGTGTTCGGATTGTGAATTTTCATTTTGTACATCTCATCTCTTGTACAAGCACCCATAATTCCCATGATAAGTACAACCTGCATTTAAAAAATATAAACAAATTATAATTAATCAACTAATTATTGTGGAACTCACTTTCGATACAAGGTATTCGTTGTCTGGGGCTTCTTTGATGAACTTATCAATCTCCTTCGTTGTAAAAACTTCGGATTTTTTGGCTTTACATCCATCTGATTTCCGCTTTAGAAATGCTCTCAATTTGAAATATTTACTAATATCCACGCCATCATTGATACCAAGCATTGTTTTCAACATACTATAATGTGTCCATAAAGTGGAAGATTCAAATTTATTCGATATATTTCCAAAGAAAGTCATCAGAACATTCTCTGAACGAGAATGAATAGGTTATAAGAAGCAGTATATATTTCTTTAGATATTTCAGGCACTAAATTCAATGAAGCGTTATTTGCTGCATCCATAATACTTGGCGGAGTTAAACTTCTCTCACTATCACTAGTTCCCATGCTGAACTGAATTTGAAACACCTTGAAATATCGTTGTCAAAGAAATATTGAATTGTCACTTATGTTTGTGATTATATTGGGAAGTTCATAATTTTATGCGACGTCTGGCGGAAATATAACGCACTGCTATAATTTGACAAACAAACGGCTTCCATTTTATGTGTGTGAATTTATTGAGTCCTTTGGTGTTGATTTAGGAAATCTCATCTGAAGTTGTAATTTTTTTTATTAATAATATCGAACAATCACGGATGCAGATCGCTCAGTGAGCCGTATAAAGTTTTTGGTGCCAAGTTGCCGCAACTCTAGGTACCGAAATCCAAAGTTGTCTTTCCACACGTTTCCAAAGAGAAATACATCTTTGGTGGAGAACATTACGGAGATTTGATTGAAAGAGAAAATAGACAGGTACAAGGATTGGAAAATTAAACTGAAACTGCATAAATTACCATCTAGAGCGGCTTCAGTGTGTTCCTTGCATTCCAAAAGAGATGATTTCTTTTTACCTCGTGAGTCTGTTTGTCTATTTTTAGGCGAAGTTATGGCGCATTTCATCATCCATGTAATAAAAGCCTCTGGTTCACTAACACTATACTACTAGAACTAAAAAATGTCCTGGAAAAAATATTATTAGATTTTGAAACACCATGCATCTATGTTCACCCTCCAATGAATCTACTCAAAGCATCATGAACACAGTTATATTAACCTTCACGAGAAAAATTTCATATAATGAAAATATAGCAATATAACCACCAAAATCTTGTCTAGCGAGGGCAACTGACTGTTTAGCGCGTTATTTCATAAATGTAAACAAGGTAACTATTTCAAAATGGTGGATATAGTTTGACCACCACTAGCGCCCTCATCGGTCGATATTCTTCCCTATTGTCTTTATGGTTACGGCAATGTTACCTGGTTATGGCGTCTTTTGTTTTATCTACGCCACACCTCTTTTGCCGTGACGAAGATTGTAACGATTTACCCGTGAGCTTTTCAAACATTGTGTATTAGTTGCCCAGCAACTTATAATATATAATTATAATGTACTATATCTAGAAATCATCATTGAACATGCAATGCAGGTATTTCGTAACAGTGTTAGAAAAACACTTCTTCCTTGGTCCTTCTAATTTTTCAGTCAATTGTTGTTGAAAAAAATTGTATTCAAGATCGTACATTTTTTGTTTTCAAACTTTGAACAATACAATTCGACAGCTTTCATGAGGATCCATTGACCTTCCCTGGATTTTGAGGTTTCAAAGCATTGAATACACTTCGATTACGGATTCATTGGCAAAACCAAAACAAAGTGACCCAATTCCGGCTGTTCCACCACCAGAATCCTTCTCGCCTGAAAGCTGAACATTCCGAGAATTTTCATGATATTTCAGTAGGTATTTTCACTTCCATCTTCGAGGAGTTGCGCCGGCATAAACAATTGGGGAATGTCAAGAACGCTTGCCGGGGATATTTTCGAACTAACACCGTTTTATTGCATCATAAAAGATGACCTAAAATGTTTTAATAAGCTGCCTCGGCAAATTGAACGCCATTTTATTGAAGATTGTTAATGCTAAGCGAATTGCTCGGTTTCTCGTGAGCTTCTCACCACAATTTGCCAGAAAACGCATGGGCGTGCGCGAAAATATTTATAAGGGATAACCATTACAAAAAAAAATATTTCGGTGTGGGTGAAAAATGCATGTTTGGGAACTTTTACATCACTAACCTGAAATTGTTAATTGAAGATGACAAAAAAGATTAGTAGCACAGCATCTGAATTTTTCCTGTGGCTCTGACATGCAGGAGTTTCTTCAAATAGGCATTAATCTTGAACATGCTTTTAATTTGTTGTATTTATTACTTATCTCGTTGAAATCTTTCCACGTAGATTGTTGGGTTCAGAAACAGAAATGAAATCAAAGAAATCAAACAGTAAAACTCAAATAAAAGAATATTGCATAGTTTAGGAAAAACGTGCTTTCAAAACAATCTGAAATACAAAAGAGCAATAAATGAAATAAAAATGATGAAAAGCTGACAAATTACATTATTAAGATAGTTCTATACCAAACATCTATATTGATTTTTGTAGACACACATAGTCATTGTCATCGTCAAGTTTCACTCAAATATATTGTTTTTTGTCTTGAAAGATAACCCACTTCAATTTTACAATATTTTTCTCGAAATTGAAATATTCTCTCGAATTTGAAATAGAATTCAGCGATATTTGATGAAAAACTGTACCTAGCTACAAAAGTATACTAACTTGTGAAGTTTTCTATAGGGGCCGTTCATAAAATACGTCACACTAAAATCAGCTTTTTTTGACCCCCTCCCCCCCATTGTCACGCTGTGTCACACTTTCTGTGACCTCCCTAGAAATATTACGTCACACAAACTAAGACCCCCCCCCTGCTGAGTATGATAAATTCTAAATGATAGTACACAAATTCTAAAAATTAAAAATATTTATTAAGTTATTATAATAAAATTTAAATAAATTAATAAATATCTTTCATAATAATCTTTCAAATAATATTATATGTTGGTTGGCCTTTGGTTTCAAGATATTCATAAACAATTTCAATATAGATGGTCACAAATAATATACATATTTTATATAATCAGAAGATTCAATGCTCAATAAGACAATGAAATAGTAAAAAATCGCTTTATTTTGTTTCAGTTGTATAGGCAAAGATGGAGTCACTATAGATTTGATTAAAAAAATCTGACGAGTTCAGGAATTCGTTGGAAGATGTCGCACATGTAGATTCCTACCAAAATCTACTGAAGATATCTTTTATACCAAAATTTTTCAATTTTCGTCAGAAATCTACTGAAAAAGTAGATTTCTACCAAAAGTGGTCACGCTGGCTTCTAGCACTCATGTCAAAAAATAATAAACGGCGAACGTCACGTTGCCGTATACCCCCCGTCCCCCCTTGTCACATCTTGTCACACTCAGCCAGACCCCTCCCCCCCCCCCCCTGTATGCGAACGTATTTTATGAACGGCCCCATAGAAGTCAAAGCAAATGATGATAAATCTCAGAATGAAAAGTGGAAACTTGAAGGTTTTTCATGTATAATAATCATAAAAACGAATAATATACAGTTGCCTGTGCGTCGTCGATCATGTTCCTTTATAATGAGGTGATATGCATGCGTAGAATTCGTCTTGTCATTTTGGAAACTACTTCTGTGTTCTTTTACGCATGTCAAATGTTCTTTCCGTTTGACCGACATAAATAAAAAATAAAATAATCATATGCTTGGTATGAAAATTGGACAAGAAAATGTGATTTTTTTCATGTTAAATGTCTTCGAATGATATACACGTACCCAAAGAGTGTTTGTGATTGTTCTGATACTAGATAGTCGAACAGCTCAACATTTCGTACACAGATAAATTCTCCACACATGAGAACTATATTCCAAGACAGGTCGTATCTGAGCCTTGTAGATCATCAGACGGAAAGTGAAGTATTTATTCGCAGGAAATAGAAATCCAAGTTTCTGGGAAGCACCTTTAGCGATCGATCTCACATGGTATTTCCATGAAAGATTTTCACTGATCGTAATTCCTAGCATCGAGATACTTGACTTTGTAGGAATAGTTACTCCTGGCATCTGAATACTAGATGATGCTAGATCGGCTTTCCTTGAGAAGAGACATGCCTGGGTTTTCCTAGCATTAAATTCCACCAAGTTCATTTTACCCCATTCTTTTGTTTTTACCGAGTCATCGTTAATTCTATTGACGTGAATGTTCCTTTGAATTTTTGTTTCTCGAGCTGGTATGGGGACTCTTGTTACGAATTACTATTTTATATCCAGCTTCCGTTAAAATTTTTATTTCAGTGTCGGAATGTTGTCTATACAATATTCTGCCGTAAATGGTTCATCGCTTACACAACCACTGAATACTGTCATCAAAACCAAACTCCAGATCTCGAACTCATCGCATTCCACAAGTGTTTATGATATTCCTACTGTCGATTTTTTCGGCGCCTTTTTTGCCTCTGCTCTGAACCGTTTCTGTCGAGAGTAAACAGCAGCTGCATCTCTGCCTTTCTGGCGAGCATGTGTCACAAATATATTTCCACAGTGAGATAACTTATTCCTAATAATCATAAATCAACTTCGGATAGTTGACATTTGACTTCGCTTGGGTATGTATACGGGGTTTCGCTGGGAGAGATGCTCACATTATTGGTCCCGTTCTGGTTTCTTCACTGATTCTGGTTTCATTTAATAACGATGGAATATCAAAGAAGAATTGATTTTTCGATCGATCGATATCGATAGTGAAATATATTGAAAAAATTTATCGGCAAGTTAATGAAGCAACTGAACTGAATGTGTTTGATGATTGCCAGATGATTATCTTCACGTGATGTACAGAGTGGAACATCCCGATAATTTTGGTACTGATGGAAAATACAAATATCATCAGAATAACTACAAATAAATCATAATAACTTCATTTTGAGGGAAGCAAGATTTCAATATTGAAATTTTCGATTACAATTATATTGTCAGTTATTCAGTTTGGTTTCTTTGAATCATAACAACACATTTGAAATCGTATCGCTAGACGTCAGTAAACAACACAAATAAATGTCAGTAATACTTCAAAAATAGAAAAAACATTTCGAGTTCAGGTGAGTACTCCATACGATTCATAGAGGAAAGTATAAATGAACAAAAAATAACATTTCCTTGAGAATTTCTTTATTCGTGAAATATTCCAATGAATTACATTCGTGCATAAAAATGATCAGATAATTTTGCATCCAAGCGTGATATCTTATACGAATTGCATTCGGTTATTTTCATATTTTGTAAAAGAGCCCTCGTCCTTGCAATTTTTAGATTTCTTACAAAATTATCGGTAATTTTTATGCACTCGTGTAATTATAACCAAAAAGATCCCATGGGCTCTTTTCACTTCATTATGCTATTGCCATGGATACATACAAATTGATTTATTTCGATTTTGACGCTTCAAATATTTGATATTTCAAAATATCACATTATGGTTGTAATAATATCTGGAATATCAGTGGAATTATAGAATCAAATATACCAAAAATAACAGTTCACAGTCTAGAATTTGTATGAAAAGCATTCACGAACTTTTGCAATGATATTAAGTATCATTTAGATAGAAATCTGGAGGCGGGAGAATTGCCGTCAATTTCAAAGGATTGCGCTGTGAACATGAGAACGAAAGATGGTAGAGAGTTTAAGTTCAAAACCATGTGGAACTTAGCAGGATGAATTGGTTTTTCTCTTGAGTTTCATCAAAAACCAGCAAAAAAAATCTCTGTGAATATTTCTGGGACATTGATGAATGCTGAAAAATTTTAAATCAACTTTCTCAAGCTTATTGGTAGGAGACAGACATGATTTATTCCAATCCAGAACGACTTGAAATTGTTGATTTTCATTTACAAATGAATAGTCAGACTCACTACTCACTTGTTTGAGGTCATTCATACCTACAAAACGATATTTATGTTGCCAAGTTAGTTAAGTTAGATTGATCTGTAATGTGAAACACCAAGCGCAGAACCCCATCAGAAAAAAAATTCCTTTTATAATTTCATTTTGAAATCATATTCATGTCAGCTATATGGGCACAGATTCAAACCTATCCTTGAATGGATTGGAAGTTGTAATGAAATCTCAAGGGGAACAAAAAAATGCTCATAACGAGAAGGTAATCAAAAAATATGAAAAATTTCACCATAGATGATTTCACACGAAAATCGTAGCTTTTGCTTCATATTGAATACTATTTATGAAATTGAGCTTGAGGAAGGAGCATTTATGTTGAGACTATATCCACGAAACGGGGAGCTTAAACTCAGTATTGCTTTGTAACTCGTGATAGCTCTGCTGTGTTGCCACTATTTTTTCCCGTTTCTCTGCATTCAGAATCTGTAACCCTCAAATTTTTTATGTTATAATAATATAATAATGAGTTCACTTAGCGATAAAGCTACTGAATTATCTCATAACATCGAATGAGTCATATTTAAGTATTGATTATTGACATGAAAAATGAATTGGAATATAAATATTTCACAAGTATTCCTTGTATAAGATTCAATCAGATCAATCAAAAAATGTAAAGATCATCATTTCACAGTCTATGATTCATCTATTCTAGAGATGGAAAATCCAAATTGTTCGTTTTGACAAAATTTGTACATATTTTTCGAAAAATTGTTGAACTTCCACAGTTGTTTATTTCTAGTGGCAATTCATGAAAAGTTCTCAAGCCTTTATAGAATAGTTGATTTTGTCCAAAACTTGTGTGATACCTTTTCAATATAATATCGGAATTCCTTGTACTATAATCTGTGTTGTAGCTTGAAAGTTCTGAGTTGTCTTTCAGGTATTTTGAAAGCATGTCATTTTTCAATTTGAATAAAGAAATATTTTTATGCTGCATTGTAGAAATGAAACAAATGCCGCCTTTTTACGTTCCATCGTTTCAATCACGTTTTTCTGTATTGATGAAATAGGCGTCTGTGAAATAAAATTGACCACTTCACCTAATTCTTTCATTTTTACCAACATTTTACATTCTGGAATCTCAAACTAATACAAAAAAATGGTTCTATCAGATTCTGAAGATAATTTCCGTTCATCAGTTCTCAAACGGATTGTACATATGACAACAATTCTCAAGTAAGGATCCTATTTACCCGATAAAAATTGACCTCCGTCTGTTTACCCCTGATGAACTATCAAGAAGGATGTTATCAACATCCATACTGATAGTCGACATTCAAGTTGCTTGAGGCTTGGGTTCGTTTTATTCCTCAAGAGGGTTGTTTATGACACGACTATAAATATGTTTGTCACCACCTTCGAAGTTCTGAATACACTGAGCCCCAAATATTGAAGAGGGTATCTTAGAATATCATTTATCTCATAAGATATCAACCATTCTTTATTGTGCTTTCGACTCTGTGAACAAGTTAGAACTTCCAGATAATATTCCAATGGATTTCATATTGAGATATATATTTTTTTCAAATGTACCTACTGCAAAAACGGATCAAATCTATTCTCTACTGTACTGAAAACGATTGGTTTATTTACATCACTCACAGTAAATATTGTTTTTATAAACAAAGGGTAATATAGTTAATTTCAATACAGATATATTATGTCATCTTATGAATCATTACTGAAACTTTCAGTCATACAATAACAAATATTAGTCATTTCAATTAACAGACGGTTTTTACCGTTATAGCGAAACTGTTCCTGGATAGGTTGAGGACGGATGCTGGAGAAGAACTCAATTACTTCCTTAGGGTCTGGATCAGATATATTGATGATATATTCGACGTATTGTATACAACGATAACCGACATTGGGAATAACCTTTCAGCACTAAACAGTATGTGTATGAAATTCACGTACGAAGTAGAAAGAGAAAAACAGTTGCCATTTTTAGATTTATCAGTCATAAGGAACGTCTCCTATCATTGTCCACAACATAAAATGGCAGCATTGCATTCTCTTTTCCATAAGTTAATAACTCTTCCTTCAGAGGAAGATGGGTAGGACAATGAAAATAGAGAGATTAGCTACGTAGCTGAAGTGAACGGTTTCAACCCAGAGATACCCAGTTGATAAGATAATTAGAACTGATTGCTCCTCTTTCATCTCTGTACCTTCAGCAATATCGATGAATACAGATGCATTGTAGACATAACATATCATATAAACAAATTTTGAGGCTGGGGATGCAACAGTAATTTTCAATTCAGCTTTCACTTCCACTTCAACTCAACTTTGTAATTTCCACTTAGAAATTATTGGTATCTCAAACAGCACTCAGCAACTACGCTTGTGCATTGATCCTCATTGTGATTGGATCAAAGAAAAATTTTTCAAAATGGGCTCATTCAACTGGTGGGTCTTGAATTTCTATAGTGTAGCCGCTGAAAAGATAGAATGATCACGTGAACGGCACGCACTCTTTGAATGTTCCTCTCCCAAATGTTACAAGTCCAATTTACACCACTCAACAAAAACGACGCCGCGTCGTTCTCCCATCAACTCTTGGGATGCTTTTTTATAAGTGTTCATTATTACACCTTTTTCCTCTACAGTAAAATGTCTTTTTTTGATCTTTTTCTTGGAGGTGAAAGAGTGTTTCCATCCATTTCATTTAATTAACGTAACACACGTAAATACAAAGCACAAATGAGTACAGTACAGTGTAAACAGTTTTTCATTTATTTCAGTTTAGAAGGCGTAGCTACGCCGCGCAGGCGATATATAGATGCAGGCATTCACTGTTCACGCGTCCTTGAATTCTATTTTTTGAATGGCCCGACTATAGTTCCATTGTCATTAGTCCCGTAATTTGAGCATGTGCAAAAACAAATGTTGCTTTCACTTCGAAGAGTTGGATTTTCTAAAGTAAAAATGTGAAAATGTTGGGCACGAAACGGTCCACTGAAAATGTGAGGTTCATTTCTTATAGTGAGAGTGAAAGCTGAAGTGAACGTTTCTGTTGCACGTCAACACTCACCCTGTATATTACCGAAAGACCGGCACAATTTCGTGAGATAGGAAACGCAATACAACTAATTGAAACAACAAGCAACATCCGTTAGCAGCCATCGGTTGAAGGGGGAGGGTGGGGGGAATTCCGACGAGGTCCGACCGCGAGATAACAGTCGATAAACAAGTTATTGATAAGGGACAAACATGGCACGCTTGATACCGTTAACAGCCCCTCTGCCGAAGTTCGGGAATGAAAGGAAACGATTGAGATAAATGAACGAAATGGTATGTTTGTGTGGTTTGCGGTTTGATGTTTATGGGAAATATTTCTATAGGGCAGTGGCGCACAGAAAGGGGGTAGGTATTGTTTGAAAATTAAGTTTCTAAAAATAATTTCTTCAATAATTATCAATTAACTGATGTAATTGGCTGATACTCGACAAAAATCCATGATAGCATATTAAAGAAAAAATTTGTGTGATTATCACTGGATAGTGCCCAAAACCGCGACTCGTGTTTCACTATACTATACGATAACACGTTGGGAAGGTTCATCAAGAATAACAAAAATAAAACAATAAAAGATGAAAAAACGGGAGTTTATAAATTGAATTGTGGATCTTGCTCCAAAGTATGTATTGGCCAGACAGGTAGACCATTCAAAAGCCGCATACGTGAACATCGTATGAATTATGAAAAGAAAACATTTCATTCATCATATGCCAATCACATTTTGGAGGAAGGCCATGACTTCGATAAAAATTTCGAAATTCTGCATGTTGAAAAAAAAGGCATTAGACTTAATTATTTAGAATTTTTGGAAATCAATAAATTAAAAAATTCTAATTGTTTGCTGAATGATCAATTGGATCTCAATAGTTCCCCTTTGTTGAACTTATTCAATTAATAAGTAACTATGGTCCGATATCATCATCATTATCAGTGTAATCCTAGGAATCACTATCAGTTATTAGCATCAGGTAATAAGTTTAGGAATCATCATCGGTGTCAGTGTATTATTCTAGGAATCAGAGATAATTAGAGTAGACCCTGATGTATTTAAGGAGCTTTTAACAAAGAATAATTTAGTGTTTAAAGACATTCGCTTGATAAAGATACAGTGTATCGCAACATGTCGCGAAGACAATAAAGGAAGCATGTCATTTTTCTATTTATATGAAGAAATATTCGGGGGTTATATCCCGAGTGCACCAAGTTTATTCGGTTAAAATATGTGCTGCACTTCCATGATTCTCGAAATTTTGCTTAGCAAATGACTTGAGTGTATGATGATTTGATAAAATCCCGAGACCGCAGGTCGAGGGATTTTATTTTAAATTATTATACACGAAAGCATTTGCTTGAAAGCAAAATTTTGAAAATCATGGAAATGCACGCATTTTGGTCGATTGAACTTGGTGAAGGAGGGATATATGTTTAGATTATTTCCAGAAAACATGTAAACTCAGGAAACATCAAAATCGAACACAGGAACAATATAGTACCAGAGATAGTACCTGAAAAGTGATCCAAACGCTCGGTTTATTTCGTTTAATCGGTTTAAAGGTCTAGTGCATTTAATCGCTGTAAAACTCTGTAAAAGCAGTCTAGCATTCAACTGTTTCATCGTTTATTCGCATTGAGGGAAATAATCGGGAGTAATTACACAAGTGCTTCAAAATTACCGATAATTTTCCATGAAAGCATGCTGTCTAAAAACTGCATGAGTTTATTTTCATATTTTGTCGAAGAAGCCCGATTCCGAAGGAGGAGAGCTCTTTTAGCAAAATATGAAAATAACCGAATGCAGTGTTTTTACTGACAACATGCTTGAATGGAAAATTATCAGGTTCATTTTGATGCACGAGTGTAATTCGGTAGAATATTTCCGGAGTTGAAACAACGACGTTTAAAATTCAGTATTTATGTCTGTCAAGATGACAAATGTACATTTTAACAATCGTTACTATAGAAACACGGACCGAGCGGGTATTTTACGATACCTACCGGGTATTTACCAGCTTGAAAATGTCCCACCGGGAATTTATCGCTGTAATTGATCGAAAATGTCCCGCTTCATATGGGATTTTTAACATACGATGGAAATATTCTACTATATTATGCTGCATTGTAGAAATGAAACAAATGCCGCCTTTTTATCGTTTCATCGTGACAATTACGTTTTTCTGTATTGATGAAATAGGCCGCTGTGAAATACAATTGACCAATTCACCTAATTCTTCCATTTTTACCAACATCTCACATTCTGAAATCTCAAAGAAATGGAAAACGAAATTCTAAAACGAATCGCTCATATGACAACAATTTTCAGGTAAGGATTCTATATTCCCGATAAAAATTGACTGAAGTATCAAGAAGGATGATATCAACATCCTTACTGATAGTCGACATTCAAGTTGCTTGAGGCTTGGGTTCATTTTATCCTTCAAGAGGGTTGTTTATGACACGACTATAAATACGTTTGTCACCACCTTCGAAGATCTGAATACACTGAGCCCCAAATATTGAAGAGGGTATCTTAGAAAATCATTTATCTCATAAGATATCATCCGTTCTTTGCTGTGTTTTCGCCTCGGTGAACATGTTAGAATTTCCAAATAATATTCCAATGCATTCCATCTTGAAATATAATTTTTTTTAATGTGCCTACTGCAAATATGGGTTCAAATCTATTTTCTACTGTACTCGAAACGATTGGCTTATTTACATCTCTGATAGTAAATATTGTTTCTATAAACGAAGTGTAATATAGTTAATTTCAATACAGATATATTATGTCATCTTATGAATCATTACTGAAACTTTCAGTCATACTATAACAAATATTAGTCATTTCAATTAACAGACGGTGTTTACCGTTATAGCGAAACTGTTCCTGGATAGGTTGGGGACGGATGCTGGAGAAGAACTCAATTACTTCCCTAGGGTCTGGATCAGATATGTTGATGATATATTCGCCGTGTTGTATACAAAGATAACCGACATTGGGAATAACCTTTCAGCACTAAACAGTAGGTGAAGGTGTATGAAATTCACATACGAAGTAGAAAGAGAAAAACAGTTGCCATTTTTAGATGTATCAGTCATAAGGAACAAACAATGGAAAAGAGTATGGCATTCATAGGAAAAACACGTACATTCCTATCGAACATAGAAAGGCAGCATTGCATTTTCTTTTCCATAAGTTAATAACTCTTCCTTCAAAGGAAGATGAGTAGGACAATGAAAATAGAGAGATTAGGTACGTAGCTGAAGTAAACGGTTTCAACCCGGAGATACCTAGTTGATAAGATAATTAGAACTTATTGCTCCTCTTTCATCTCTTGTAGCATTGTACCTTCAGCAATATCGATAGATACAGATACATTGTAGACATAATATCTCATATAAAAAATTTTGAGACTGGGGATGCAACAGTAATTTTCAATTCAGCTTTTACTTCCACGTCAACTCAACTTTGTAATTTCCACTTACAAATTATTGGTATTTCAAACAGCACTCAGCATCTACACTTGGGCATTGATCCTCATTGTTATTACGGTATAAGGTAGAACACGATTAAATTTCCACAAAATTTATTGTCTTCGCGACATGTTTCGATACACTGTATCTTTATCAAGCGAATGTATTTAAACACTAAATTATTCTCTGTTAAAAGCTTTGGATAGCTTTTCTATGTGAAAAACTACATAGAAAAGCTATCCAAGAAGTGTACCCCACTTTGAGGAACCATGACAATAATTATAGAATTTTAACTTATTCAGGACCTGCTACGGAAAAGTAGCTTAATTTTTGCATAAATAAAATGTAAGAGTAGCATATAAAACAGTAGCATATATAAACGTTGGGAAGGTTCATCAAGAATAACAAAGATAAAACAATAAAAGATGAAAAATCGGGAGTTTATAAATTGAATTGTGGATCTTGCTCCAAAGTATATATTGGCCAGACAGGTAGACCATTCAAAAGCCGCATACGTGAACATCGTGTGAATTATGAAAAGAAAACAACTCATTCATCATATGCCAATCACATTTTGGAGGAAGGCCATGACTTCGATAAAAATTTCGAAATTCTGCATGTTGAAAATAAGGGCATTAGACTTAATTATTTAGAATTTTTAGAAATCAATAAACTAAAAAATTCAAATTGTTTGCTAAATGATCAATTGGATCTCAATAGTTCCCCTTTGTTGAACTTATTCAATTAATAAGTAGTAACTATGTTCAGATATAATCAGGAATAATAAGACTAGGCCCTGATGTATTCAAGGAGCTTTTAACAAAGAATAATTTAGTGTTTAAATACATTCGCTTGATAAAGATACAGTGTATCGAAACATGTCGCGAAGACAATGAATTTTGTGGAAATTTAATCATGTTCTACCTTATAGCGTAATAACTATGGATTTCCATCAAGTGAATGCCACCTCAATCCAAAAAAAAGATCCTCATTGTAATCGGATCAAAAGAAAATTTTTCAAATTAGGCTCATTCAACTGGTGGGTCTTGAATTTCTAGTTCTATTATCATTAGTCCCGTAATTTGAGCATGCGCAAAGTAAATTTTGCTTTCACTTCGAAGAGTTGGATTTTCTGAAGTTGAAATGTGATAATGTTGGGGCACGAAACGATCCACTAAAACTGTGAGGTTCATTTCTTATAGTGAGAGTGAAAGATGAAATGAGCGTTTCCGTTGCACGCCAACACTCACCCTGTATATGACCGAAAGACCGGCACAATTTCGTGAGATAGGAAACGCAATACAACTAATTGAAACAACAAGCAACATCCGTTAGTAGGCATCGGTTGAAGGGGGAGGGTGGGGGGAATTCCGACGAGGTCCGACCGCGAGATAACAGTCGATAAACGAGTTATTGATAAGGGACAAACATGGCACGCTTGATACCGTTAACAGCCCCTCTGCCGAAGTTCGGGAATGAAAGGAAACGATTGAGATAAATGAACGAAATGGTATGTTTGTGTGGTTTGCGGTTTGATGTTTATGGGAAATATTTCTTTAGGGCAGTGGCGCACAGAAAGGGGGTAGGTGATAATTAAGTTTCTAAAAATATTTTCCTCAATAATTATCAATTAACTGATGTAATTGGCTGATACTCGACAAAAATCCATGATAGCATATTAAAGAAAAAATTTGTGTGATTATCACTGGATAGTGCCCAAAACCGCGACTCGTGTTTCACTATACAATAGCTTCTCCGAGGGTGTTAGTACTACTATATAAGCGAGCGGTTCAATCGTGAAATCAAAACAAACTCAAATAACAACAAGAATGGTTCCTTGCAAAATGAAACACTTTTTTTCCAACTGCCTGACTATGGAGTTTATAGTTATAATATTTTTTTATCGATATTTTAATATTGACTTATTTTGTAATAAAAGTAGGCTATTTTAGGATATTGCCGGGTTGCCACGGTTACTTTGGTGAAGTGTGGAAAATTCTATTTAAAACAAAGAGATAATTTTGATTTGTCAACCACTGAGGAAAAATATCTGCTCACTGCCAATTTTCACTTCATGTAATGACTCTTTCCTGGAAGTCATATCAATTCTGATCTGAAATATCAACAAACATTTCATCTAGACTATTCTAGACTATTACGCTATAAGGTACACACGATTAAATTTCCACAAAATTTATTGTCTTCGCGACATGTTGCGATACACTGTATCTTTATCAAGCGAATGTTTTTAAACACTAAATTATTCTTTGTTAAAAGCCCCTCAAATACATCAGGGTCTACTCTAATAATCTCTGATTCCTAGAATAATACACTGACACTGATGATGATTCCTAAACTTATTACCTGATGCTAATAACTGATACCGATTCCTAGGATTACACTGATAATGATTATGAT
>JAVJAQ010006092.1:0-55352 GCA_032362365.1 Zygogramma bicolorata | reverse complement strand
ATCGGCATAAATACAACTTGCGAAGAAACAATCTCCAGTCATCGGAGTGAATTCCAAGATGAAGGAACCTCTGAAGAAGCTAGCCACTCGAGCCAGCGAAACGTCAGGAAGAAATTCCAAAAAACGACGGCCTTCGAACCCGAATAAAAGTAGTGATACTGACAATAAATTTTGTGGAAATTTAATCGTGTCTACCTTATAGCGTAATAACTATGGATTTCCATCCAAGTAAAGGCCACCTCAATCCAAAATATTCTAGACTATCTTGAAATTTCCATTAGGGGATTGAACTCGACATGGCAATTTCAATCCAAATCAATTTGTTCAGTAAATATTGATCACATATCGCAGTCTGAGCAGAGTATTCAGAATATTTACTAATTGAGTGAAAAATGGATATTGAATTTTTATAAAATATTGCAAATTGTCTAGTGGTTAATATAGTATAGAATGACGAATACTCGATCAGAAAACCACTCGAATATAAATTCAGGCAAGAATAAAAATAATTGACATTCAACATTCTCTTATAAAAGGCCCTGTTCTGAGTTATAGGTAATTAAATGTCTGGAACTAACCAAAAATTATCATTTGAAAAAATCAAATCTTCATATCTATCAAATGGTTTTTACGTCAGTCGCTAAGGTGTTTTTTAATTAGGAAGCCGTCACTAGATTTCAATGGTTTGAGGAGGGTTATCAAATGTAATTAATAGCTTCAAAATCGATAAGAGAAAATGACTCACATTTTTTAAACAGAGATCTCTCAATGATAGATGATGATAAGAATATTGATATCCTGTGAGATTTTCAATTGGAGAAGTTCATGAAACTGTCCCACGTGTTTTGCTTCTAACAGAGATTAAGGAACAGAGATATAAGGACAAAACTATCCGTTATATAACCAACTGGGCCGAAAGAACCCCTCACAAACTTTATTAACGGTGGCCCTTTGTCGAATTGGTGGACACACTTGGAAGAAGGAGTTTCCGATATCCTGAACAGAAATCTTTTCTGTCAATAAAGTGTAATGGTTCAGATTCTCAATGATCAGCTGTTAGTTGAGGTGAGCGTGAATGCAAGTTCCGAACAGTTATTTTTTTTCTGAACATGTGTATATTGTGTTCAGTAAACGCTGTCCGATCCTCGTTTTCGTTTATAGTATTTCTATATTCTCGAATCAATCTAGTTTTTGATATTTTACATCCCTCGCCCAGTGTATACAATTCGGATAATATTAGTTAGTTCAAATCTCCCACAAATAAAAAAATTTGTAAAGCTCTTATTTAGGTAATAAGACCTGTTGTCAGTCATCGATGATGACAGAATATTAACTGACACAGATACAAAATAAAACGGATATTCATGGGAATGCTTGAAGACTGGCTTTAAATCAAATATTCAAAAAATGAACAATTTGTTCAGGCCAGCGTCAAGTCACCTACACTGTAGGTTGACGGACTAACGCCTATTAGAAAACAATTACTCCCCTGGCTAATACCACGAAGGGCATTGGATTACATCCAACAGGTGTTAGTGTGGGATTCTTCACAGAAGAAATTCCACATATGCTCTTGGCGACACAGCTACCAAAATTGATTTTCAATTGTTGGGACGGGACACACTTGCAGACCGGTTTCGGGCTATTTGGCCTCTCGTCAGTGCAAGGCAGTGCCATCATCAACACAAGTCGATGACTTCCCATAATTAAAAATCATATTCGAGTAGAGTATCTTTCCTAGACCTAGGCTGATACAAACAACTAGCAAAATGTGTTAGTGCGGGATTCCCGCACTAACACCTGTTGGATGTAATCCAATGCCCTTCGTGGTATTATCCAGGGGAGTAGGTGTTTTCTAATAGTTGTTAGTCCGTCAACCTTGACTTGAGGCTGGCCTGAACAAATTGTTCATTTTTTGAATATTTGATTCAAAGCCAGTCTTCAAGCATACCCATGAATATTTGTTTTATTCGGATTTTCCTTGTACAAGGAATTGGGACCATGCGGATATGCTCTTGGTTAGTACCTAGTCTACGGGCAGATGGCGCAGCAACGGCTATTTTGCTAGTTGTTTGTATCAGCCTAGGTCTAGGGAAGATACTCTACTCGAATATGATTTTTAATTATGGGAAGTCATCGACTTATGTTGATGATGGCACTGCCTTGCACTGACGAGAGGCCAAATAGCCCGAAACCGGTCTGCAAGTGTGTAACGTCCTAATAATTGAAAATAAATTCTGGTAGCTGTATCGCCAAGAGCATATTTATGTGGAATTTCTTCTGTGAAGAATCCCGCACTAACACCTGTTAGATGTAATCCAATGCCCTTCGTGGTATTAGCCAGGGGAGTAGTTGTTTTCTAATAGGTGTCAGTCCGTCAACCTACAGTATAGGTGACTTGAGGCTGGCCTGAACAAATCGTTTATATTTTGAATAGTTGATACAGATACAATGAAAACTTCACGTTGGATTTCAAATATCCCACCTGTCATCCTTTGGTATACTGCTGGCAACATTTTCAAAGATACCATGATTGCTGTTTGGAAGTCATTTTTAGAAGTGGCTTCATGTTTCCTTCTTAGTTTTTAGAAACTCCACATAGTTCCTTAGAAACTGAAAAACTTTTTTGATATAGCACCGAACTGCAAAAAAACTACTAGAAACATACTCGAATAAGCGTTTATCCGTATTCCAGTTATTGTAAAACTACAAAAACAATGGTGTTAAATGATGAGGAGGTATAAGGTATCTCCAAAATCGTATTTATTTTGTTGTGAAGATCATATTAAAGTGTGAATGCTACATTAATATACAGCTCAGTGTGAATAATGCCGAAGAAAGTTTAGCATCAGCTTTTCAGCAATAGAAAATTCGGTTTTGAACTAACCTTCTCTAGTTCACAAACATATCAGAATCTTGGTTCATACTATACATCTCTGCTGTGGCCATTTTAAATACAAATGTATATTATGGACTCGAATACGTCATATAACATAATAACTACCTCTCAGCTTTTACTCCTTTGATCTCTACGTGCGTAAAAATCAGGCTTTGATGCAAATATGCTGTCCTAGATTCACTACAAATCAAGATTCACTATAAATCATCACAGGAATACAGGTTTGAAATAAATTACCACTAAAGGAGTATGAATATCGATGCCTATAAATCCATTGTTGTGTCGTCTGTTGTCACATTTTGTTTCCACCAATGGTGACGCGTTTTATGAGTTTCAATTACCCCCCTGAATCTTCATTTCTGGTTTAACATTTCATGCGTTTGAATAATGAGCAAATGAAAAAATAACTGAGTTATAATGTGACGATGATAAAGATTCATGACAAAAATATTGGACACAAATCTAAATTCCATGAATAGTCCCTATTCTCTCGAAACCACCAGCAAATCACCCACCAAATTGGCTATAGGAACAATTCTGTCATTGAAATAACACAACAATTATCTCACAATACCAGCCTGGAAATTACGAAAATCCCCTAGCATCTCAGACGAGCCTCTTTGTTCCCTGGAATGTATCCGTCCTTGTCTAGAAAGCAGACAGTTGCGATATAATTAATGCTGGGAATGGAGATAACAATGGGACATGGATGAGGCATCACAATCAAATCGGAATTTCGGTAATTACGGCGTCAGAATCGGGGACAAAAGGGGAGAGTTCGTGGAAGAACTGGCTGCGAGGTTATCGCAAGTGATTGGATTTTCAAGAGGTTTGTTCTGCTGGTCCGAATGATTGAAAACTTGAATCTAGGTTAGGTTTATGCTGAATGTGATCCCATTTTCCATGTATAGTCGAGTCGAAGCGATTTTACTTCATTTTCGTTTTATTTCATAGCCTGATAGGTCTCTGTATGTGGTTGTTGATGGAGTATCGTCTTGTATTCTCCCAATAAATGCGGGTGTTCCACAGGGTTCAGTTCTGGCGCCCACTTTGTTTCTGCTTCATATCAATGATTTCCTCGAGAAAACATCTTGTTCAATACATAGTTTTGCGGACGACAGTACTCTGCATACCAGTTTCTCTTCCAGAGTCCCCATACCAGCTCGAGAAACAAAAATTCAAAGAAACATTCACGTCAATAAAATTAACGACGACTTAGTAAAAATAATAGAATGGGGTAACATGAACTTGGTGGAATTCAATGCTACGAAAACCCAGGCATGTCTCTTCTCAAGAAAATCCGATCTCTCATCATCAAATATTCAGATGTCAGGAGTAACTATTCCCATAAAATCGAGTATCTCGATGCTGAGAATTACGATCAGTGAAAATCTCTCATGGGAAAACCATGTGAGATCGATCGCTAAAAGTGCTTCCCAGAAACTTGCATTCCCATTTCGTTCGAAGAAATACTTCATTTCTCGCCAGCTTCTAATGATCTACAAGGCTCAGATACGACCTGCCATGGGATACAGTTCTCATGTGTGGAGTTCGGCACCAAAACATTCATTGAGGCTTCTCGATTCTAGTCAGAGAAAGGCAATTCGTCTTGTTGGTGATTCTTCGCTCACAGACTCACTCACTTCATTGGAACATCGTAGGAGGGTCGGAGACTTCTATCTCTTCTATAGATACTTTCACGGTCGATGCTCTCCCGAAATGTTATCAATCGTTCCCCCTTGGCAATATATACAAGGATGACTCGACGAGTACAGGATTTCCACCCCTTTGTTGTGAATTTGGAAACCTGTCGAACCTCTTTGCTCAGGAATCTTTTTTCAATAGAACAGCCGAGCTTTGGAACTCCTTGCCAAAAAAGGTTTTTCCTGAGGGTTACAAACTTCAGAAATTCAAAGTAATTGTTTATTAGTATCTCCTGTCCCTTGATTCACGCAGTGTTCTTTGAACATTACAGGGCTTCCCTCGCGTGTGAATCTGCATATAAAAAAAAATAAAAAAAAACAAGAGCCAAGGGATCAGAGTTGATACCACACATATTTGAAATTGTTGCATATATTAAAGGTAGGTAACCTTAAGTATAGTGTAGTTCATGGATTGTAAACAATGAAAAGTTCTTGTATATCTAGTTTGCAAAAAGGACACATAAAAACTGATTCAATATAAGAGGTCTAGAGCATCTACCGCATTGTGAAGTAATTTATTGAGTTGATTATGAAGTTAAATCACTTCAGCAAGTTTTCTACAATGCCATTTGTATTTGAATGGATGAATTTTAGGAAAAGACATTGAACATTTTAAATTAATACAGAATCACTGTTTCATGGTGAGGAGTATGAAAAAACAGAACCGTCTGATTCTAACCCCACGTAGTATAAACAATATAAAGTAACTGATATCGATAAATTTATGAATGATCTACAGTAACGAACTGTCAACCTGTGAGTTCTCAATGCTTTACCAACTTCACTTGCACTATGGCAAGAAAAAGGAAAGTTGAGATCAGAATTTACACCTAGGTCTTTCTTTGAATTCTCAAGGGGCCGCCTAAAATACTATCTGAATAGTAATAATACTTGATAACAGACATTCTTCTAGTGTATGATACTGAAACAAGGTATGTTTAGAAACATGAGTACTCCTGTGAAAGATAGAAAGTATACAGAACTCCTCATAAAGAAGTGAAGTCAAAAAATTAACGAACACTATGTTTTGAAAAGTGCATATTAACGATAAATTCATTCACAAAGAGGAAGAGATAGAAGTCAAAAAATTAACGAACACTATGTTTTGAAAAGTGCATATTAACGTTAAATTCATTCACAAAGAGGAAGAGATAGTCTGTCTGTTATATAAAAAATACCATCTATGATTGAATATTTGTCACGGAATATATAATTTCCGAATCAAAACATATATTGAAGAAGAATATAATATTTCTAAAGAGTTTAGATTATATTGAGTTATTCGGAAACTTGAGAGCATTTTCTGCAAATATTCATCAATTTTTTTACCCAAATAAAAAAGATACATACAAAACTGCTATGAAAAATATAAAATATTCTTTCATCAACACTTTCTGTTGATAGTTACGTGGTCATCATTCATACGTTCGATTAATTCCCAAAAAAAGTGTGTATAATAACTACTTCCCTGGCTATATATCGCAACAGACACTAAATCACATAGAAGTCACTTTCGTTTATATGATATTTCTACACGAAAAAAGGGTAGTTTGCTTGGATAAACGTCCGTGGTCATAAAGATTGATCAGAGAGAATTATAAACAGTTAACAATTTGTATTTTCTAAATGGTACAGTAATCAATGAAACTCGCAATATGCCTGATAAGAAAAATCACATTTCACCATGAAGCGTACGGTTTTTACTAGAACCTTATCGAATTTTATATGTTTCATCACGTCCAGATATTGCTTGTTCATCGTGCATCTGTTCAAACTTACATTTGTCCTACCTTTGACGTCGGTCCTAACTTCAATGATTCACCTACAAAATAAATATTGACACACAGTACGAATCCTTATTTTGTTTCTCTCCTAAGAGAGTATTATTACATTCATCTGGAGGAAAGGTGAAAAATTACATATTATTCTAAGTTATACATGCAATATATATTTACTCTGGTTTTTGTTTCAGATATAATGCCTTGAAGATGAATAGCTTTGGATACTGACTCAAGACCCATCCGAGGTAAGATGATTATTATTATCAAATATTTGCTCTTGATGATTCGTCAGGGTTCAATGGGTACAATGTTATTAGTATTATTTCTATTGCAGTGGAATGATTCAAAGCAAACACATTCAATATAGTACCATCAAAATATTAGCAAATAGTCTTTGTTGATATCAGTATGGAAATACAATGTGTTAATGGTACACAGGGAAAACAGGGAAGATTTGCTAGAATTTCGATGTTGCTTTTTTTATGAAAGTTCCATTCTTTATCTCGATACACACAATAAAAACAAAATCAATCGAAACAGATGAAATAACTGAACGATTACAAAGTTGTTGGAATTCTAAAGAAGGTATAAAAGGGGTACTATATTTTTGCGAGTGCCAGTTACCAAAAAACGATAAAATCAATATACAACTATTTACAAAATAATAGCTGAATATTTTTACAATGACTGTCAATAAAATGAAGTAATTGCCAAAGTATCACACATATATCATACCAATATTGGTTCAATATTACGGAAACATTGGCTAAATATTGTGAATATAATATTGGCCAAACACAGCAAGTTTTTCGGGCCTGAAGTCCGTTGTCTGGAATTTTGAGTGCAGGAGCTTCTGGCGGCATCAGCGGGAGCCATCTTTAGCGGCGTGGTCGTAGTCGAACCCCTCTCTCTGACAACTTATTGCAATCTTGACAACTGATTTCGTGAATTCCCAATTTTTCTGTGTTTTCTAAATTATCTATCAAATTACCACGGAAATGTTGTGATCTATGAGAGGTTCTTCGTGCAATTCATCTACTTTATTGAAAATATTTTCAAGTCCTCTAGTGTACTGAGGTTCATAAAAAAGTCGAAGATTAACGAAGTATTCTCCCAAATTTACAATCTCAAACTATCCCATTTCTGGGTTGAAAACGTTCACTTCAGCTACGTACCAAATCACTCTTATTTCATTGTCCTACTTATCTTTCTTCAAAAGAAAACTTATCAACCTATGGATGAGAAATTGCAGTGCTGCCATTTTATGTTGTGTGCAATGATTCGAGTCATCAGGAATGTATTTGAACGTGTTTGTATATTTTCCATATATGGCAAATTCCATTTCATTCTGTTCGTTCCTCAGGAAGAAGACCTCTAAAAATGGATACTGCTGTTTTTCCCACGTGAATTTCATACACTACACCTGCTGGCGCAGAAAAGATATTATCAATATCGGTTATCCTAGTATCCCCATGGCGAATATTTCGTGAACATATCTGATATACTCACCCTCCCTTCTCTACAGATACAGATATCTAATACAGACCCTAGAGAAGTAAATGAGTTCTTCCCTAGGAACATGTTTGCTATAAATGGAGATAAAGGGTCAACCATGATTACTCCCTCGTGCATAATAAGGGACATCATATTGAAATGGCCCACTATCCGGTTTTTGCTAAGTTTACCAAGAGTCCCATATACAAATTACGCCACGTGGTATAGATGTTGGTGACATAGAGCGTATGTTTGGAGCAATTCTCATCGTTAGTAAAATTTCATTATGTATTCTCTATGTATAAAAAAAAACAAGGTAAAATGTTGGGAAAATACTGGAGAATCATTGTTCAATGTGAAGTCGCGTTAGTATGTGAAACTCACTAAATGAAAAGTTCTCTAAGAAAGTAATTTTCTGCAATGCAATCTAGTAAATTTCAATAGTCATATTATTAATATCTACAATATTTCAGTAATTGATTCATAATCGATTTTTTTATATGCAGATTCACACGAAAGGGAAGCCCTATAATGTTCAAAGAACACCGCGTGAATCAAGGGACAGGAGATACTAATAAACATTCACTTTTTGAAGTTTGTAAGTCTCAGGAAAATCCTCTTTCGGCAAGGAGTTCCAAACCTCAGTTGTTCTATTGAGAAAAGATCCCTGAGCAAGAGAGGTTCGACAGGTCTCCAAATTCACAACAAAGGGGTGGGAATTCTGTATTCGTCGAGTCATCTGTGTTGATATTGCCGAGGGCGGAACGATTGATAACAATTCAGAAGAGCATCGACCGTGAAAATATCTATAGAAGAGATACAAGTCTCCGACCCTTCTACGATGTTCCAATGAAGTGAGCGAGTCTGTGAGCGAAGAATCACCAACAGGACGGATCGCCTTCCTCTGAATAGAATCGAGAAGCCTCAATGAATGTTTTGGTGCCGAACTCCACACGTGAGAACTATATTCCAAGACAGGTCGTATCTGAGCCTTGTAGATCATTAGAGGCTGACGAGAAGTGAAGTATTTCTCCGCACTAAATAGAAATCCAAGTTTCTTGGAAGAACTTTTAGCGATCGATCTCACATGGTTTTCCCATGAGAGATTTTCACTGATCGTAATTCCTAGCATCGAGATACTTGACTTTGTAGGGATAGTTACTCCTGAAATCTGAATACCAGATGATGATAGATCGGCTTTCCTTGAAAAGAGACATGCCTGGGTTTTCCTAGCATTGAATTCCACCAAGTTCATGTTACCCCATTCTATTATTTTTAACAAGTCATCGTTAATTTTATTGACGTGAATGTTTCTTTGAATTTTTGTTACTTGAGCTGGTATGGGTCTCTGGATAATGTGTTACCAATATTGAAATATCAGTTCGGAAATGATATGTTATCGCTGTTAAATTACAATGCCACTAATTGGTTGTAATTCGAAAATCACGATTATAATATTCCGATTTTAGTACGATTACAATATTCAAGCAATATCAGAATTGGAATATCTTCATTGCAGTAATATGCCATTTATTCATTCTATCTCATTTATCTCTTATTTAATTTTCTTTAATTATTATTCCTCGATTGTCCTGTCATAATATTATTTCATTGATTCCTTTAGAATTTTTTCGACTAATATTTCAAATTCGATATCTCGATTTTTTGTAACAACATTATTTTCCTTGACAAATCGAACCTCAATTTTATTAATGACCCAAAAATCCATTTCAACATTTTGTTTTTGTTTGGATTTGATTTCCTTACTTGATTCGTATTTTTTTTTCTTTTCGTTCTCAACAATGAAATATCGTTTTTTCACTTATAATTACACGAGAGCTTTTTTTTTGTCGGAGTAAACTTTAAATTTCGATGAGAATTTTGTTGCCTGGCAACTCAACGAATAAAACTGTCTCTGACAAAATTACGAGTCCGTAGGGCGAGTTATTTTTTTCTGTCAGTTTTTTGAGTCAATTTGCCGGAAGGCAACTAAACTTGAATCATAAATGTCAAGTTTTCTTCGACAAAAAAAGCTCGAGTGTAATTTGGTACGACAATTTAATGAAAACAGTTTGGTTTATTCAATTCAACGGAAAAGAACAATTGTTAAAAACATAATT
This sequence comes from Zygogramma bicolorata, assembly GCA_032362365.1. Taxonomy (NCBI): domain Eukaryota; kingdom Metazoa; phylum Arthropoda; class Insecta; order Coleoptera; family Chrysomelidae; genus Zygogramma; species Zygogramma bicolorata. The sequence continues at coordinate 45,355 of JAVJAQ010006092.1, read as the reverse complement.
CATATATTTCATTTTCACAAATCAGATGTACTCTTAAGACAACGCAAGTACAAAATTGACAAAGACGCCGTCAAAGATTTGTTTATAATTCTGATTGCCATGCTTTCAAGAGTTAGGTTCAGTTTTGTCGCTGACAAACTTAGGGCAAAGTTTTTTCGCTGTAATACTGACAAAATCACGGTGGCTTATGGGATATTTCATACATGAGTTAAATTGTCAATATTAATCCATATCCGTTCAACATTAATTTTTTCACTTTCGATATATCCATATCGGACCAATCTGAAATCGAAGTTTAGCCAATATAAATTGCCAAATGGGTGAGATTTATTCGGTTGATATTCCTGATAGAAAATATCATTCATGCAAGCTCGAAACCAACTGCATCTTCACGAGAACCTCAATGAAACTCATTCTCTCGCTATCAAAAGGAACAGCAACGCGCGATAGGTTATCTAAAGAACAGGAAGCACCAATAACATCGACTAATTAAAGCCCCGGCGTTCGTAGAAAGCTGGGTCAGCGTTTCCCCAAAGATTAAATAGCGCACAAAGGGGATAAACAAATTCGGTCTTCACACACGGCGCATTTACAAAGTTACTTTATGACGTAACTTTGTAGGAAATATGATGATTTAGTGCGACCGAGGCCTCTGGACAGACGATCATAAAGAGAGATAAACGGAACTCGGTCCGAGCTGATAAACTTCTCTGCAAACAAATGAGAAACGATAGTGTTAACTTGATGTTTGGAATGAGCTGGCCGCTGGCTAGAAATGATACGGCTGTCTTTCGGAGATATGATACAGGATAGATGGATGCAATATGCAATGCATAGTCTGTTGTAAGATGGCTATATACTGGTGCTTTCAGTGTTGCGATATTGTTTCAGACGAACCTGTACACAGGTTGTAGTTGTTCAAAATTACCCCTTAAGGGTGCGCTTGTGTTTGAGATTCCTAAAAATTTTCGAGATCACTCGATCCATGGAACACGTTGTTGCCAATACAGATCACTTTTGGTTAGAACAGAGAATAGAACGCGAGATCAATCTGACGTTTGATGAAAACAAACTTCATCTTCAATGACCTACCTCCCTCCAAGAATCATCTTACGTTCTAGTATATTCCATAACCATTTAAAAATTTCGTAGTGATCATAAAAAACACAAGAGAAGTTTGCTGGCAACAACATTCTGGAGTGTGCACGCGTCCTGAATATTCTATAAATGCAGTAATATGTGTTTTAGATATTTTCAGTTCAACCCAGAAGGTTATAAAAAATAATGATGATTTCACTCACTAGAAAAATGGCATTTTTTCACTTCACATATCCATAAAATTTGATCACAATTCTCACTCCTATTCCCTCACAGGCATTAACGTGAATAATTTCGGCTGAATTGTGATACTACTTCTAAACCGAGCTTTTGAATTGAGATCACAATATTTTATTGCTCAAATGAAAATATCAACAATCAACTAATTTTTTCAGCACATAGACCAGAATTCGCCACGACATAGCCACTTGGCAACACAGGACGTGCACATGACTGTCATCTCAACTGCGAGAGTGACGATACCTAGCGAATTTTTTGAGTTATTACTACGGTCTACGTCATCAATTCTTGATCAAGTAGGCCAGATCGGTCGTCTGATTTGCTGACAATATTTTATATGGAGTGAAAACACCTCAGTCTGTTGGCTCAAGAGCTGGTCCCAGCTTTTCTGCTCAGTAGGATGAGTGGAAATGATGTGGTCCATATTATAGCACGTCATATTGACTGAAAGTTCATTTGAGATCGGTCCGATATTGATGAATCGTGGAAAAATCGATGTTAAACATTACGGATTGTTATTGAAAGAACGATATTTCAACATAAATATATATACGATGAAATTGTAAACTTTGGTGTTAAAGTTGAAACTTTTGCTAGAAATCAATTACCCTAATAACGCGCGTTTCGCTAACAATGTTAGCATCTTCAGGAAAAGAAAGTTGATAATAAATCTAAAAACTAGGGTTAGTTGCTTATACATTCAAAGTTTCCAGTCGAATATGGACTTTGTTTGTAACTGCTGCTTATTCTAATTAATTTCTCGATAATGAACTAGTGCAGTAACTACCTGCAAAGTTTGTTGGTCCGTCATCTGTTATTATTGATTATTCTGATTACTTTCCCAACAATAGATTAAAAAGCAGGCTGAAAGAGATAGTTCCCCTGTCACCATTCATGCTGTTTTTACATTTTGCTATTTTTAGACTCTCACATGCATCGAGTAGCCTTGTGTCATGCACATGCTTGATCAGTTCCCGATTGCTTTCATCAATTCTGTGGTCATTGTCTAGAGCTACCCTTCCATATTTCATGTGTGCAAAATGCTCTTTGAAACTGGTTTTAATAGCTCGTCGGCTCTGGCCGATGTAATTGTTGTTGCAATCTTAATAATAACAGCTCTATTCAATGATACTTCAAAGTGTGGAACAAGGTACAAATTGAAGAATAAAAAGGAAAACTTAATCATAAAAATCTGAAACGTTATAACGTAATATATCAAATATTGTTTGAATTTCTTCCTGGACATGTATTTGGAGAGTCTTCTAAATTCTTGAGGAACACTGTTCGAAATTTTCAAAATTTGGTACACAACATTCTTTTGTATTTGGGCAAATTTCGTTTGGGGTGATTTCAGTATCAAAAATCTGGTAAAGAGAGAATGATCTGTTTCATACTTTTTTATGAATTCTCCGTAATTTGTCATCGCAAAATATGCACACTCATAGATATAAATACAATGCGGCGTGATGATGTTTTGTTGTTTAAATACCTCCCTGCAACTGTCTTCGTAAATTCCCGACTTCTATGAGTTTTCTAATTTATCTTTTGGGTTACCAAGAAGCTGTTGTAATTTGTGAGAAACTTCATATGCAACTTTCATATTCACTTTATCCAATATCTGTTCAAGTCCTCTAGTGTATTGAGGTTCATATGGGAGTACTATAAACTTCATTTCTCTCATCTTTTTGAAAAGTCGAAGCTATACGAAGTGTTTTTCTAAATTTACATTTTCTAATTATCTTATGGGCTATCTCTGGGTTAAAACCGTTCACTTCAGCTACGTACCTAATCACTCTCCTTTCATTCACGTACTCTTCTTTTTTCAAAGGAAATGGTATTAACCTATGGACAAGGAATTGCAGTACCGCCTTTTTATTTTGTGGACAATGATTCGAGTCATTTGGAATGTATCTGAACGTGTTCGTGTCTTTCCTGAAAATGTCGAATTCTATTTCATTCTGTTAGTTCCTTATAACCAATACATCTGAATAATGGCAACTTTGCTCAAGAATTTGCATTATCATAACCCAAGAAATATTTTTCAAATTCTCGAGAAAATTTAAGCTGATAACATACATGGAACTTCATTCATAATCTGCATATAATTTTTCCCAGATTTATTCAGACTCGAGTGGTTCAAAAGAAAATCTGATCTATATATACCGGGAAATACTCGGGCAGTTACTCTAGAAGAGATAAATCTATGCTAAGCGTATACTGATTCATTTATAAGTTACGAGGAAACTCAACAGGATTGAAAAGTTCTGAAGTTATTTTCGTACAACTTTGTGATGTGTATCAAAAAAACGTTTTTTGATAGGTTTCATGGACAGACAATTAGTAGTAGTCGACTATTGACCATAATTTAGGTATGAAAAATCCAAGAATATATATATACTGTGACCCTTGGCGAGAAGAGCACCGCACGCCTCTGGTTTCTAGTAGGTACGAACCGTCATAGAGGAAGCTGTGAACTCACTCTCGCCAACTCGTGAATGTTAAATTAATTAATTTTAATGGTAGTTGTTGGAATTGAAGTTTTTGTTGGCAACATTGCGGTAAGTTGTAACTCTAATTATAACGAATGAGTATACGCTGTCCGTTTATTTTGAATGATGAAACGTTTAGTTTCGTTGGATGGGGTCCTTTATTTCGGAATTGGGATGATTGGGAGTGAAATAAGATTGAATTCGACCAAGATTTTTCCTAAAATCTGTTCCGAGTCATCCCCCGGTGGTGTCAGATTGGCTGGCAAGACACGTTCGAGTGCCAATGCTTTCTTAGTTTCGGTTTCGAGATTAAGGTTGATTCGTGAATGATATGAAGTCTTTCAAGTGGTTTTTGGATTTGTTTTATTCGAATAACTTCAAAAACAAAAAACAATTGAAAAATTAATGAATACAGCAAACAATTATCAAAATTCTCTATCCACTCGGTGACATTTGGTATTCTTCTTCGAAAAAACGACCAAATAATTCAAACCATAAAATCAAAGTTTTGGAACACACAGTACACAAATATCAATGAAGCCATATGTTCTTGTCAAACTGATATCGATCATCTGAACCTTTATTACTAACACTAATATTGATCATTCACAGTATGTCTGATGAACGTATTACATATCTAATAATAGAACGAAGATGACAATCACAATGGAACATTGTAACGAAATAGTGCGTATGATTTGTTAGTGTTGGTTTTCAATTGTTGCTACTTTTTGTGAAATATGTCCCAAACAATACTGAAAGGTGAGTGGTGACCGATATCCTAAGTATAGTAGTTTTCACAATAAATGGTATTGACTGAAGGATTATAATAAAACCAATTAGACCCTTGAGTTGTTAAATCCGAGATGCACATCATAAATGTAAAAGGACCGGATTCAGGTAATTTTGTTTCTCAGAGAGGGATTGTAAAGGATTACAGCTTACACTTCTTGTTCATTTCAGTCTTTGTATTTCATTGGAAGTGTTCACTTGTGTTACGGCGTGCAATGATTTTATAACATTAATTTGTTATTACAGACATGAATAGCAAAGATTTTATACCCCAACGTACAGAATAGGCAGTATGTGGCGTCCGTGGATAAAAAGTAATAGTGCTTCTTACAGTGGTTCGTTAAAGAAGAATCACTTATCTTGTGACGCGAAAATCATTATAAAAAATGTGTATAGTTCCTTACTTCAGCAAGGATATAACGCGGGTGCTGCAGCAAAAGTAACCAGTAATTTGACGAAGGTGCTTCTTACTTCAGTTTGACGAATTGATGAAAATTCTATGGAATCAAGAAAAAAGCGTAAAGATTCCAGTGTCACGAAAAGTCTAGACGACTGGGAAAAAGATTTGAAATCTACACTATGTACGATGAGCAGCGTGTCCCTACAATCAAAAGTCTGAAACAGCGGCTCATCAATGACGAAACTCACATCAACTGTGGCCTCACTACTCTTTGGCGAGCTCTGTCTGCAATGGGATTTAAATATCGCAAAATTGACAAGAGACTAGTAATAATGGAATCCACACGTTTAATAAACTGGCGTTCTGAATATATAACGTCAATAAGAAAATACCGGTCTGAAAATCGGCCAATACTCTACCTCGACGAGACGTGGTTTGACACGCATGACACCCCTTCCAAAGGATGGTCTGATTCCTCCGATAAGTGTAAAACAAAAGCACCATCAAATGAAGGAAAGAGAATCACAATAAAGATTGAAGACTTTCACGGCCGGCAACTAATGAATTGTAAGGTGCTTCCGGGCTTCTGAGCCGTGGGCAACAGGTTTTAAGGCCTGACGTTTCGTCTGCATCTGCGGCAGACATTTTCGAAGGCGATGCGGCAATGGTCGAAGTATCCTTCTCTGCTGCGAGGCTTTGATCTGATGTGGTTCAGATGATGAGTCACTCTTTATCGAATCTGGGTTCGGACGGTCGATTGATCCTAATTGATTATTCGAAAGCGTTTTTTCTTTTCTCTCATTGGGAGGGTTCGTGCATTTTGAACTGCTGGCATCCATGTTCTGTGAATGTTCAGGCTCTCTTCTTTGCGGTTGAAGTTGTTCTTATGTTTATGAATTTCTATGGCCTCCCTATAGATCCTGGGGTGATAGCTCCTACTTGTGTCCAGCACTTGCGTTCCGTCGAAGTCAATGTCATGACCTTCCAACAGAGCGTGTTCGGCTACCGCAGATTGTTGGGTTTGGCCATATCGACAACTTCATTTGTGTTCGGTTAACCGCGTTTTTATGCTTCTTTTTGTGGTTCCGATATAGACTGAACCACAACTGCACGGTATTCGGTACACTCCTGAGGTAGATAATGGATCCCGTGGGTCTTTTGCGGATCTGAGGCTTTCTTGGATTTTCCTCGTGGGCTTGAAAATTGCCTGCACCCCATGTTTTTCTAACAGTCTTCCAATGCGGTCCGTCACACCGTTAATATAAGGCAGACACGCCCGTCCATTAACGGCTGGTTCGGCGCCATTCATTGAAACTCCTTGTCTGGGTCGCAAGGCTCGGTGAATTAAAACCACGGCTCAGAAGCCCGGAAGCACCTAACAATTCAGAATCACAATATTACACGCAGGATCAGAAAATGGTTGGATCCCACACGCTAAGTGGCTTTCTGCCAAAAATATTAAGGACTCTTGTGTTGATTATCACGAAGATACGACAGCAGAGCTTTTTGAAGATTGGTTTAAAAATTGTCTATTACCCAACATTCCGCCAAACAGCGTTATAGCAAGCAACGCAAGCATTCATAGTCGACAATTGCAAAAAATTCCTGGCTCAAAGAATACTTAATTGGAGATTCAAAACTTCATGGCTGCAAATGACATATATTTGGAGGAAATTATACAAAAAAAGAACTTTTACAAGTGCTGCAGAATTGGGACGTTACGACTACCTCCCTACTACTGCATGTTCAATCCTATAGAGCTTATGTGGCACCAACTTAAATGGAGCGTGCGCGGAAAAAATACCTCTCCGACTTTAAGTGGTAGTGTGGTAGAATTAATTAGGAACTGTATGAATGACATTCCTACCGAGAGTTGGAAAAGTTCTGTTAGTCATGTTATAAATGTTAAAAGCTCGTACCTTTCTGTAAAATCAATTGCGCCAATTATAATTAATTTAGATGAGGATAGCGATAGCGACACTGAACTAAATATAGAATAGAATTGTAACATTTATATAAATTACTTGTACATCTCCTACATCAAGCAAAATTCAAATTTCATTTACTGTGAAAAATACTATAGCAATAAATATTCCATGAATATTTCTGATATATTCTATTATGGGTATTGTATTATTCTATTGATATGCCAGGAATATACATCTTTTATCAAATATTTCCTGAAAATGTTTTTGGGTACTCTAATAATATTTCTTGAAGGTTATGAATATTCAGAATATTCTCAGGAAATTCGTAGCATTCAGGGAATATTCCAAGGATAGTATTCAGGGAATAATTAAAGAATAATAAGAAGAATGATTTTGAAACACAGGCTGAGGTAGAAAAGTGTCTATTGGGTTAAGATCGCAGCGCCATATTCAAGAAAACTCCAACTAATCTGTACCACTTTGACAACTACGGCTAATTATGGTAAGGACTTTGAAGTCTTTTGAAAATTCCAAACCGTGAAATTTTGTGAGCGACTATTATAGTTTTTGGTGTTTTTTCACTTTTTATGTAAATGTTAACCATGAGTTTTGCTCGATAAAAAGTAAAATTTTAATCATATTCCAAATTTTCAAAATAATATTACAGCGCCACTTTGACCAAGACTTCAACTAATAAGCACCACTTCGACAATACTTTGACATCGTTCTTCTTTTCCCCAGAAGGCGTATCGCTTTCCGTGAAATTCCAATAGGGAAATACGCTGAAAATAGTACTCAAATTGCCATGGGTTTTCACGCGCTCCAGGTTGTACGCAGTTTGTAATGGGACGTGAGGTATTTCAGGGTTTTGACTAGGCATTGGTGTAGTTTGTATGAATAACATGTTTTCAAAATTGTGCAAACAAGTAACGAAACAAAAAGTCAAGGCAACATTCACGTCAATAAAATTAACGATGATTAGTTCTCATGTATGGAGTTAGGCACCAAAAAATTCTTTGAAGCTTCTCGATTCTATTCAGAGAAAGGCAATCCGAGGTTTTTCCTGAGGCTTACAAACTTCAATAATTCAAAGTGAATGTTAATTCGTATCTCCTGTCGCTCGATTCACGCGGTGTTCTTTTAACATTACAGGGCTTACCTTTCATGTGAATATGCATATAAAAAAACAAAAATGGACTGAAACTCATAGGCACCGTGAGTTAGAGTTTGACACGATACTGAACACCCTGTATCACTGCGACAAATATCCATCACTCCTGCCACTCCATCACCCTAAGCCGTGTAAAACCACCCCTAACTTCCATCCCTCGAGAGTCCGGCCACGTCGAGTTACATGTAAAGCGCTCCTCGTCGGTGCTGGAGCCACCCCTAGTCTTCTATTTCCGGTACATTTCTCCTCCAAGACGGTGCGGCATCCGTTTCAAACACTCCACGTGGAGGACGAGTCCTTTCAGAGCCTTGTGGAGACAATGGAGAGCGATCCGTCGATATTCGATGACCACTTGACCCAAAAAGTGCTTGCCGGAAATATATCACGCTTTTTTCAAGTGAGGTTGGGGTGGGAGGGGGAGGATCTGATTGCATAGCTGATTTGGTGGGAGATTCGGTTAAGGGTGATTTTGAATATGGAGAACGATATTTTACTATCTTGAGGACGAAGGTGGAAGTTAGGGCAAACTTTGTAGGAAATCAAGAACGAAAAATAAATAGAAAATCCTTGCTTATTCGAAAAACATATTGGGAACTGCCCAATTTTTCACTCAGTCTGGAATGTCAAAACATCCTAGCAATTTGCGGAAAATAATTTTTCCGACCTTTTTTGAAACATCCCAACCTCTTCGTCTTGTATTCAGAACGTAATTTCACCCATAGGAATTCAAGAAGTGTTAAGATTTCCGCTAACGTGAACAATCCAAAATTGTGATACAAAGCAAGCTAACTCTGGCACGATGTACCATTATAGCTACTTAGCTACCACACTCTATCTCAGTGTCGAACTTACAAAAAATATATAGGTAGTCACTCTCTCCATCAGAATCCCAATCCTTTCCAATAACTGAAGCTATACTTAGTTTTCCTAAATGAAGCCATTTCATCATCTAATCCTAAAGTATAACAACTGTCGCACTGTCCTTCTTCATGGCCCATCCATTTGACACACTTTCTCAATACTGTCCAGACATAAAACATAAGGGTAATCAGTTTGTCCCTTGAAAATTTTCAATCTCTTCAATAACTTTCTCCTCACACCAGTTTTCATAAATGAATCGTTACAGGTTCGTTGGCCATTTTATCAAACAGAATATCTAAAATTTTTTGACATCGTGGGCTCTCTCTCTCAGGACCAGTCATTGCTTATTTGTAGCAATCCTTGTGAAACTTCCGAGTTATATGAGATGAGTAAGAGTTTCAACCACTATGTAGACGACTGACATTTGAAAATAATGGCAAAAACGACATTGGGTCATGTATTTTCTCTATTTGCAATGCATTTGAAACACAAAATGTATTGCCATCAATCTTGCAAATATTCATTTCCTGTTGATGATATAATGTTTTCCGACTGAATATCAATAAAAAACCTCGTGAAAATAATAATTTTCCTTACCTTTCTGGGAATAACTGATTACACAAACTGCGTATTAGACCGATTCCAATTACTCATTTTGTCATTAAGGAACAAGTAAAGCGATAGAGAATTGATTATTCAGATCTGTTTGAGAGACATTATTTTGTGGTGGATAGTTATAATTATAATAATAATAATATAATATTCATTTACCATAATGACAAAGTAATAACATAAGTAGTCATAGTATGCTATAGAACTAAATAAATATGGAAGTCTCACAGAAGATGTATAGATTTTTTTAAATTTTTTAAATATCCTACACATCACGACTCATACAAACAGTTCTCAAAATAACGGTATGGGCCGCAATGTGTGGGAGATTTCAGAAATTCATCAGATCCATTCGGTCATTTGGCAAATGTCCTTGGTTCTTGACTATTAATTCCTGAGGATTCTGAAAGATTCAGTTTTGGACCTTTCTTTTCCGAGTTCTATGTTTTCTTTATACTTCTGGTGAAAGATATCTCTGTTTGACCAATATAAGGTTTCGGGCAAGAACAGACGATATCTTGTATACTCCTGATCTTTCCAACACTAAAGTTTTTCCTTATCGTTTCTTGATTACTCAAAAACAACCAATATTCTTGGTGGGTTGATCATCTTAAGTCAATATCTTATGCGTTTACTATTATTCCTTATGATTGGATAGACCTGATTTATCGCTTGTTTCTCTAATTTTTTATCGGTGTTCACATCGTTACCATTGTTAACCGCAATCTGGTCATCAATTCCTGGAAGTAGAATTCTCAATGATCTGTAAAGCATACTATTGAAAGCAGCCACTCTCTGTGTGTGATATGAATGTGTTGAATTTGTATGACCGCATAAAATAGTTTATTATATAGTGATGCAGGTAGTCTGGAGTGTTAATTACTTCTGTCGGGTTCGGGAAATAAACATCATTATTAAATTATTCAATATAAATACGTCTTGAGAAATCGAAATGATTAGTCATCGGAAATGAGTAAGCCTCTGAAGGAGCTGGCCACTAGCGCTAGCGAAACGTTAGGAAGGAATTCCAAAGAACGACGGCCTCCAAGCCCGAAAAAAAGTAGTTATACTAATAACCTCGGCCGCGAAAGCCTTAACCTTTGTTATGAATTTGGAAACCTGTCGAACCTCTCTTGCTCAGGGATCTTTTTTCAATAGAATAGCTGAGCTTTGGAATTCCTAGCCGAAAGAAGTTTTTTCTGAGGCTCACAAACTTAAAAAATTCAGAGTGAATATCAATTCGCATCTTCTGTCCCTTGATTCACGCGGTGTTCTTTGAACATTACAGTACAATACACGTGTATTCTAAATCAATGGCGACCGCTTCTGGAAATTCTTTTGTAAAATGATGGGATATGTAACATTTAACCTAATAAATTTAATCTCATGACTTCATACAGAAGAAAAATTCATCTGAATTTTGCTCCAAATACTCTGTGAAATTGAATTTTCAATCATATTTTTTGGGAGTTTATTTTTCAACAGTTCATGGATCGGTATTGAATCGAGATATTTCCATGAATTGACAGGCAAGTGTCTTACATTCTAGCTGTCATGACTTGCTGTCTTGTCGATCGTTGAAAACGGGTGATAACGAAGAAACTTGTGCTATACTACCAGAAATTATCACACAATCATGGAAATACCTAGTAGGAAACGTACAGAACTCAACTCGAGAATTACCGTACTCACTCTCACAACTTTTGTGCATGTGTGTAATAGGCTACTTATCCTCCACGTTACGTAATTTAATAATAGAATCGAAGATATGGTAAAAAATATCTGCAAAGTTTTTTTGTCCGATATGGAGTTCATCTGTCAACTATAATAGGGGAGCCCAAGCGGGGATTCAGGGATTTACTCAAGAGCGGCAGATTAATATACAGGGGGATACCTTGTACCCGGTTAACTACTTCCACCATATACGAGCCCTTTATATATGGCCGCCCTTCAAGGATAAAGGATCAGATTAGGAAAAAAAAATTGATTATCTGAAATTCTCGAGCGCGTCAGATTAAGGTAGGATGAGTTGGTTACATCCTGAAACGTGTATATTTCAATGATCTGACAATTCGAGAGTGACCTGAAGAAGGTGGAGGGCTACAAAATTGTAAAAAAACGTCATCTCGACATTCTCGAGCGTGGCTAATTTTTTTCTCATTTTGGAAGGAATAATTCAAGAATTGCAAAAAATATATAGTCTGACGATTTCCACAAGACGAAATAATAAAAAATTCATCGATAAAGTTTAATGCGTGCAGCAAGGTGATGCCTGTATTCCCCTCTCCACGTTTCTATTCCTCTCTACTCTTTCTCTATTTATTGCTCTCTCACTCCGTCCCCACTCTGGTTTCTGTTGCCATGACGCCATGAGGGAGGATCATACAGACTCGTTGGTGTCACGATATTGTTTACAATGAATATCCAACGTTTTGAAATTTTAAAAATTCAATTGCTTTTAATTATTCATAATACAAGTTCAAAAAAGCATTCATTTTTTTTTTTGCATGCTTTTGCTGAGATTTTCAATAAATTAAGTTCAATGATTTAAAAAAAATCGAATTGGCGGAATAGGCAAATCCCTCCAGATAATCGTCAGATGAGACTGCAACGTCTAGGGTGTAAAGATGAACCGTATATATCTTAATCTGACGCGCTTGTGTATTTCAAAATGACGAATTTTTTTTCACATTCTCACAACGGAAACGAGTCTGCATCACATCCAAACCGTCAGATTATTATATGAGATCTTTTTTCAGGTTCACTTAACATCCCCTCAGAAAATCTGACGCGCTCGAGATTTTTTTTTTCATTTTCAACCCTTACGTACGACCACCCCCATCATGGAAACAATCAGATTAACATACGTACATTTTCAAAAATATGTAGGACATAGATGATATCAATATCTGACGCGCTCGAGTATGTCCATGCAACAGTTTTTTTTTTACATTTTTGGATGTCTATAGCCGCTCCCTCCACCGATGAAAAGGTATACATTATATAACATATTTTTCTTTTTATCATCCAAGCTACGCAACCCAATAGGTCTCTATGACGCTCGAGTGAATCCCGATTTAGCATCGTGGGCTCTCCAACTACTACTACTTATTCTGATTAATATCTCAACAATCTCTATTCAGTTTATCGTCTCAACTTTAACACCAAAGGTTTCAAACTCATCGTTTATACATACTAAAACACATGCATAAATCCACTCTATAAATCTGTCGATCCCTGACCCCGCCATAAAATTCCTCAAGCTGTAGACCACCTCAAATATTTGTTCATTTCCATAGGGGTTATCTCTTCCGGCCATCTTCAGATGTCCGTAATCGCCTATCTCGTTCTGTCCACTCCACGTTTCGAAGCAGGAAGCCCCCGTGTTGATATGGTAATGCCGTTCGTTTTCAAAAGAACACCCTATTCAATTATACGATGTACTGGAATCAGTTCATGCCTATGCATTCATTTGGTGACCTGCGATTGCCTTTGAAGATGGATGGTGTCGAAGAAACATGGGCGGACGTGTTGTTTTTTTTTTTGGAAAGATGTGTCTTTTCACCAACCTCAATTTGAGCTTATTAGCATTGCTTATAGATTTTAAAGGAGAGTTTAAACAGCAAACAAAATAAGATAAGAATAAAATAAACAGCAAATGAAATGAGATAAGAATAAAATAAGAAACTAATTGAGAATAAGGACAGAAAACGTGTGTTTATACAGATGACTGAAATGAAATAAGAAATAAGAATGAACCAGTCAAATTGCAGCTTTTTTGACAATGACTTTCGTGTTCTGTGAATATAACAATTTCGTTTCGACAGTGGCTACAGTAACTAACCTCCTAATTGTTGATATTATGAATTTTGATTCTATTACAGATAGCAAAGATTACCAGTAAATAATTATTCTGGGGTTGTTATTGTAAGCAAAGAAGTTAAAATAATTTCAACCATGGAACGTTAAGTACAGAAAATATTTCGGTCATGCGCATTATCAGTTTCCAAATAAAATTGTGAAAGATGGCATCTTTTGTTGTTATTCTTATTTCTTATTTTATATTATTTCTTGTATGAATGCTTTCATAAAGATCTATATGTTCAAAGGAGAGTTTAAACAGCAAATGGAATAAGATAAGAATAAAATTGGAAACTAATTAAGAATAAGGAAAGTAAAAGTGTATTTATACAGATGACTGAAATAAAATAAGAAATAAGAATGAACCAATAAAGTTGCAGCTTTTTTGACAATGACTTTTGTGTTCTGTGAATATCACAATTTTGTTTTGACAGTAGCTACAGTAACTAACCCCTTAATTGTTGATATTTTAAGTTTTGATTCTGTTACACATAGCAAAGATTACTAGTAAATAATATTCTGAGGTTGTTATCGTAAGGAAAGAAGTTAAAATAATTTCAAGCATGGAACGTTAAGTACAGCAAATATTTCGGCCATGCGCATTATCAGTTTCCAAATAAAATAGTGAAAGATGGCATCTTTTGTTGTTATTCTTATTTTATATTATTTCTTGTATGAACGCTTTCATAAGGATCTATATGTTTATGTTTCTCATTTTGTTTTATTTTGTTCCTTATTTTATATTATTTGCTGTTTAAACTCACTTTAACTTTCTTATTTTGTTTTGTTCCTTATTTTATTTTATTTGCTCTTTAACTCTCCTTAACCTCCTTATTGTTGATATTTTAAATTTTGATTCCTTCACATATAGCAAAGATTATCAGGAAATGATATTTATAGGTCTCGGTAGTGTAGTGGTTAGCATATCTGCCTGTAAAGCGGAAGGCCGGGGTTCGAATCCTCGCCGGGCCACCGTGCTGGGTAATCGCACGTTAAAAGGTAAGGCCTCGTTGATCCATTGCTCGCACAAGTTTCGACTTCTGAGGGTTGACGTTCGTCAGCTGGTTAACGGAACGAACAACAACAACAACAACAATAGGTTGTTATCGTAAGATAAGGAGATAGAATACTTCGAAACATGAAACGTTAACAACAGAAAATATTTCGGTCATGCGCATTATTAATTTCCAAACAAAATAAAACAAAATAGTGAGAGATGGCATCTTTTGTTGTTATTCTTATTTCTTATTTTATATTACATCTTGTATGAACGCTCTCATAAAGATCTATATGTTTAACTTTCTTATTTTGTTCCCAATTTTATTTTATTTGCTGTTTAAACTCTCCTATAGTTAGTCAATGTCTGTGTAAAAAGGATTTGAAGTGTTTTTGTTACGCCATCTACAGTATAATGTCGATATTTCCGATTACTTGAAATTGCACAACAAAGTTTCCTACTCTGAAAGAAAATATAGGTGCAGAGTTCTGTCTGTCGGTTTGACTGGAAAGTTGAAAGAAAGATAATGAAGCTTCAAAATAGAGTTCATGAAGGAAATGAAAGTTTAGGCGTCAAAATTATCTTCAAAACATGAAATATCTACGACATTGACAAAAAATTCCACTTCTGTTTCTGAATTTATAGATATCTTTTTGTATTATGTATAAGTAATCAAGAAAATGTGTGATGCAAGCTATGACGTCCGTAAAAAATATAAAAGACATGATTTGTAAACGAAACCACTAGGGACATCTACCTGTCCATCTCTACGAATGATATTTCCATATGTTTGACTAACTATAAATCTCTATAAACAATATTATCAGTCCTTTTTGATTGATTAGCATTTTAACAATTTCCTTCTATTCAAAGTTAAGTATAAAGTAACTCTGAAGGTGGATTCGAGCAACCCAACTCAACTCATCAATTAGTTTTTTATGCAGATTCACACAAAAGGGAATCCCTGTAATGTTCAAAGAACACCGCGTGTATCAAGATACAGGAGATACGAATTAAAATTGACTTTGGATTTTTGAAGTTTGTAAGCTTCAGAAAAAAACTTTTTCTGCAAGGAGTTCCAAAGCTCAGCTGTTCTATTGAGAAAATATCCATAAGCAAGAGAGGTTCGACAGGTCTCCAAATTCACAACAAAGGGGTGGGAATTCTGTACTTGTCGAGTCATCCGTGTAGATATTGTCATGGGTAGAACGATCGATAACAATTCAGAAGAGCACCGACTGTGGAAATATCTATGAAAGAGAGATAAGTCCCCGACCCTTTTACGATGTTTCAATGAAGTGAGCGAGTCTGTGAGCGAAGAATCACCAACAAGACGAATTGCCTTTCTCTGAATAGAATCGAGAAGCCACAATGAATGTTTTGGTGCCGAACTCTACACAAGAGAACTGTATTCCATGACAGGTCGTATCTGAGCCTTGTAGATAATTAGAAGCTGACGAGAAGTGAAGTATTTCTTCGCACGAAATAGAAATCCAAGTTTCTGAGAAGCACTTTTAGCGATCGATCTCACATGGATTTTCTATGAGAGATTATCACTGATCGTGATTCCTAGCATCAAGTTACTTGTTTTTGTAGAAATAGTCACTCCTGACATCTGGTTATTAGACGATGACAGATCGGCTTTTCTTGGGAAGAGACATGCCTGGGTTTTCGTAGCATTGAATTCCACCAAGTTCATGTTACCCAATTCTATTATTTTCACCAAGTCGTAATTTTATCGACGTGAATGTTTCTTTGAATTTTTGTTCCTCGAGCTGGTATGGGGACTCTGAAAGAGAAACTGGTATGAAGAGTACTGTCGTTCCCAAAACTATTTATTGAACAAGATGTTTTCTCGAGCAAATCATTGATATGAAGCAGAAACAAAGCGGGTGCCAGAACTGAACCCTGTGGAACACCTGCATTTATTGGGAGAATATCAGATGATACTCCATCAACAACCACATACAGAGACCTATCAGACAAGAAACTCTTCAACAAAGCACACAACTGAGGAGGCAAACCATAAGACGGCAGTTTAGAAAGGAGACCTCCGATGCCAAAGTAGATCGAACGCTTTTGAAATATCTAGTGCAACAGCTATCGTTTCTCCGAATTTCTCGATTGAATGCTGCCAAATATGAGAAACTTTTCAACTTAGAAATGAAAAATCAGATATGAATGAGTACATTCAGACATGTTCTCAACTTAACTTGTGAATTCTCATGTTTGTTCACATTTTTTTTTTTCAACAATTTTGAACAGAAATCTGTCACTTAAGAATCGTTAGGGTAATTATAAGTAAAGTTGAGTTGCTTGAATCTGCCTATTTTTCCAAGAATGCACCTTATAATGCAGTTTGAATTTATCTTCAATTTTGAACCGATGTGTATATCCAAATATCGCTTTTTCAATTATAATTCATGTGATTTCAACATCGATTTTTCCACTTACGATATATCTATATTAGACCAATCTGAAAAGCCAATTCAATGTTCCATATGGAAACATTACAGGAAGCTGTTTAAGTATTTTCAATAATTTTCATCATCAGCCAGTTGAATTCAGCTTGATAAAAGCTTGTTAACAAAAAGGTTTTTCATCTACTTTATTACCCCCTCATACCGTTCGAAGTTATCAATCTAGATGTCTCCTCGACACACACAGCAATTTTATGAACCATACATTCCCAGTTAAATGTCATTTAAGGTCCCTCTCATCGCCGAGAACATATTTCCCCTCGACTTTTCCGCACAATTTTCCGAGACTTTCCACGCCGAGAGTCGTCACGTTCGAGATCATTTTCCGGGCGTATACAATTCCCCGAATTGTGAAACTCACATAGAAGAGGCGCCCTCATATCGACATCATCATCGGTGAGTCATCGTTTAGGTCGAGATGACCTCTCTTATCGGCGAGTTCGCATTCCATTATGTTTCTTTTCCCTTGCGAATCTCACTCTTTTTCACGGAGTTAGTCCGGGAAAATTATTCTCGAGGGGAAAGTCCGGGAAAATTCGATAGAAAATTAAAAATGAAGATGGAATTTGTTACAAGATTCCGGGTTGAGGTGGGCGTTCTGTTGGACGGGTTCATTCCTAATAAAAGTGATTTTTTGTCATATTGATCTCATAGCCCTATTGGGTGAATGATTTCCCACTAAACAATGTGATGTGATCTCAATGCAACCGTTACATTACAATATTATATGTAGCATTATTGTAATATGTTACTTTGATATGTATTTTATAGTGAAATGTTCAGGTATGATACATAAACATGTTACAATATTAAAAAGATTATGTTCATGCAATGCATCTGTAACGTATCACATTCATGATTTATTCAAAATAATCATAACTAACATTTTAGGACAGTTATTCCATATGCCGGGGAGAAATGTCTAAAAAAAGGATAATACTGGTAGTACAGGCCTTGAATATTTGACTTCAAAGGATAAATAATTTATAAGTAGCAACCTTGGTTAATTACAGGAAAGTAATCACCAGTAAATCCCCTTCAAATTCCATAAGCCACTTTAGAGCAAAAAACATGTGACAAATTACCTATTTTCTCCTCCAAAAATGACCCAACCGTCGCAAGGATTGGGGCGGTTTGAATTCTGGTATTATGTAGGGTATAATTTACGAAGCAAATGTCATCGTAACCCAATGAATGTTTTGGTATTCTCTCTTGCTGAATATTTACCTAAATGTGACTAGATATAAGCCGTTACGGTCAGGGGATATAAAGGTTATTTAACAGGTCTAATAGTTCAATTATTAACTTGATTTCATACCGTAAGAAGAAGAATATTGTACATTTCAAAAATTACGCCATATTTAATTAGGATAACTGTTTCACCAATCAATATATGTCGATAATATATTGAATTTTGTATTGAACTGGCCGATACTTGATGAAAATCCATATTAACAAAAATATATTACAGTTTCCTGTATGATTTTCACTTACAATGGGTTTACAAAACCGCGACACGTGTTTCGCTATTACAATAGCTTCTTCAAGCAAGATAAATAAATCACTATTCTATAATACGCTATTTATATACAAGTAGGTCGAACGTCTCTTACAATAAAGGTCCGACTTAGGTCCGATATTCGACCGATAATTTGTCCAAATTAAATACGAAGATTATTCCTAGAAATAGAATTATTGGCCGGGAACATATTCAACAATGGGGAGTTATTTAATTCAACCTGATCATTCAATAAATATTCTGAATTTTTTCCTCTATTGATTTCCAAGCTTTCTAGAAGGTTAAGTTTCCAACCTTTCTGCTCAAAATGCCTTATTTCGAACTCGTGGTTGAACTCATGACCTTCCAGAATGAGGTGACTTGCATGAGTAGAATTTGTTTTTCCATTCAAAAAACTAGCTCTGTGTTCTCTTAGGCGAGTGTTGAAAGATCTTCCCGTTTGGCCTACGTAGTACATCGGACATGACCCACATGTTAATTCATAAATTCCTGATCTTTGTGACGATTCATTTTTGTCTTTATTATTTTTGATATATATCCCCAATTTATTATTAGTTCGAAAAGCTGTATTAATATCATTATTTTTCAAGAATCTAGAAATATTTACGCTTGGTTGGCCTAAATAAGTTATGGTTCTATAAGTATCCGGCTCGGTATTGACTACTGGATACACCAACTTGAGGGCTTGACTATGTAATCTCTTCCTCACAAGTGAGTCTATTAACTGACCCTCATATCCATTGTTAATCGCAATCTGTTTCATTATATTAAGTTCATTAACATAATTCACATCAGATAAAGGGACATTCAACAGTCTATGAATCATACTATTGAATGCGGCCACCTTATGCTGATATGGATGACACGAAGTATTATGAATAACAATGTCCGTGTGGGACGGTTTACGGTAAACCGAAAAATCATGTTTGTGATTTATTCTTGTGATAGTCAAATCCAAATAGTTAATTGCACTATTTTCTTCCATCTCTATCGTAAAAACAATGGAAGAGTGAAGACTATTCATGAATTCGAGAAACTTGGTTAGCTGTCTGTTTGTACCTTTGAAACATACCAAAATGTCATCAACATACCTATACCAATAAACAAAATTTTCTATCAACGGATTACAGTGAATTTTACGCTCCAACGTATCCATGAAAATCTCTGCTAATATGGGACTTAGAGGGTTCCCCATTATCAGGCCATTACAGGATGAGTAGTACGTGTCATTGAATTGAAAGTAATTCTGTGACAAACACACTGTAAGTAGTTCCAGAATTTCCTGTTTTACTATTGGGTTGGTATTGTTGGTATTTCTAAATAATGGCTGCATATGACATTTTAAAACCATAACCTTGCTAAAAGAGTGTTTTTTGGAGAAAAAATTCAAACATGTACAGCTTATCCAATCCATCTTGGCACAGAACTAATAACGTATATGCCCAGCAATCTCTGTGAAGATTACTGAGATGGAAAATCACCCATTGTGTGTGTTCACTGTTTTAAAATCTAGTTATTCCTAGAAGGTGTTTTTTCTTTCGTCATGGTCTGCACTACCAGTGTGCAACTGGAAAAGTATCTGAGTTTGTGCCAATATGGATTGGATAAGCTGTACAATCAATCTGAATTATTTTTGCATTAAATCGATTATTTAAAGAGGCCCGTGAATTTTATGGAGGTAAGAACCATCATTTTACAGAAAATTTTGCGCCGCAAGGAGAATATTGTTGAGGAGAGAGCATGTAGCTACCGTATGACAATAATTTTTATATTTCCATACTCATTATCAGCATTTTATGTAGACCATAGCTGATTCGTTGTGGCAACCAAATTATTAGAAGTTGGGATAGAGATACTATGTATATATGTATGCTATTCATATAAAGAAACCTCTCTTTGTTTACTTATTCGTCCAAGGGAATAATTGGTAACAGAAAAGTTGATTTAAGCTTGATATTTACTTATTTCTGACCAATTTCATGTCAAAATTACTTATTTTTACCCTCAACCTAGTAATCTTAACGTCCAAATATTCCAATTTTCGACGTCCAAATTACTAGTCGAATTTCTTCCCCACATTGGTAATAACAAGGTAAAAATTACGTAATCTAGTCTTCTTTCAGCAAGGTCGCCGACCTGATCGAAGGTAAGATTAACGTAATTATAACTAAAAATGTTAGTTGGGATTGTTATGCTATAACATTATCGAAACATTTACCCATAACGTATATGAGACCATTAAATAATTTTTTTTTTCATATAACAACACAAAACCTCGTTCGATAACTAAGCTATTTTCATTAGTGATGATAGATAACGAAATTGAACAAAACTGAATATATGAAAACTGTTTGAATGTCATTATTTTGTGGTGGATGAATATTTGTTAGTGTGTATTAATTTTAGTAAATATAGGAGAGAAATAACGTGTTGAAAAAGTATTTAATTTTTTACGACAAAAAACATCAGACATCAACTAACTAACAACAGACGCCAACTTCAACCATGGTACAATTATTCCTTAATTGACATTCTAATCTTACAGTAAACTGCATTACCGACACTAGAGATGTGCAATATCAAAGATGGGCGCCATCATTATTCGATAATATTAACAATATTTGTTCCGTAGTTCTTTGGTTTCTACCGCAATCTTATAAAATAAGAATTAATATTGGAATCTATACAAGTGTAGGAGTGCAGATTTTTTTATCTACTCCGAAAAGTCTGAATAGAACAAGTCCAATTAGTCAGTAACTTCTCGCATAACTCAAGTTTTGCCTATCAAAAAAAAAAATAAAATGAGCTAATATACTTATATGAAAATACTTAACGTTAACGTTTCGGAAACTGAATCAGGGACAAAGAGATAGGTGGTTCTAAATTATCAGAACACATTTTTACTGCCGATGGAGATCACACAGTAGAATGGAACGACACTAAAATTATAACGAAAGAAAGCAATGGCAGGAAACGGAGATTAAAGGAATCTGCTTTCATCATGCTGTCCGGTGAAGAATACATATCTATGAGTTCGCTTGATATGGATCGAGGATGGCTGCCCCTCCTGAAGGACAAAATGTAATGTAAGATTCGAAACATTCGATAAATGTCAGTTGCCAACAAGAGATATTTGCATCTGAACAGGAATTCGCTTATAAGTCTTGAGAACGGAAGCGAATTTAGTTTCCGAAACGTTAACATTGAGTTTATTTCATTTAAAGATTAGCTCTTATAATTTTTTGATAGACAAAATTTGAGTTATACGAGAAGTTGCCGACTAATTGGACTTGTTCTATCTAGAAAAAACTGTTTTTCAATCGACGCAGCAACTTTTCGGGATAGATTAAAAATCTCCCCTTCTACACTTGTATAGATTACAATATTAATTCTTATTTTTTCAGAGTGTGGTATTTGTAATATTTCGTGGAGAGGAGCCTAGGTTAATATTTCATTTTTTTACCATCCTTTTTTTTCTCTGCTTAGAAAACCTCTGAAAAGGAGTGTATTTCATTGGTTTCTTGCATTTCCTCAGCTCCAACTGATTAACATTGATTTTCTTTATCTGATTTTTCTGTGTTTGGATTTCTTTCAGTTTTCTCTGACTGGATTTTTTTATTTTTTAAATCTTCTGAAATTGTTGTGATGAACCATCGAATTGCCTTTGGCTTCAATTGTTCACAGCTTTCCAAACTTTCCAATTAATCTCTCATTCAGGAAATATTTCTGTCAGAATGCCTAGTTCACCAGGAGTATAAAATTCTTACAACCCCTTCTTACGCTTTATCGCTCCCACTGCCGGATGTTTTCTCTTGGCCACCGAGTAAGCGTTTCGGTTTTTTCAACCGCCGTCAGCAAAAACGTGAGCATGTGGGTTATTGATAGAATTAGTTCACGAAAGAAAAACTCTTGTACAGTTCCTGCAACTTTGGAAAGTACGTTGTAGTGGAAAGTTTGTGCCTACGTGTACGTATGAGAAAGCAAGTTCTGCTGGGTGTTTTTTGTTCGTTTGCTGGCCTAGCATGAAACTTGTAACGCTTGTAACCTGGAAAATTTTTCGGTCTGATATGGACTTCGTCTGTTATTACTGACTATTCTGATTAATTTTTCATTAATAGATTTAAAAGCGGGCTGAAAGGGATAGGTCCCTTGTCACCATTCATGCTATTTTAACATTTCTTTATTTTGAGACTCTCATATGCAGCATCATATTCAAATTTCTCTCACAAGTTTTGTGTTCATTGTAGAGCGTGTTAAGCGACACTGGATTTATCTACCCCTCCGTATATCATGTGTGCAAAATGCTCTTCGAAACGAGTTTTAATAGCTCGTCAGCTTTGGCCAATGTACTTTTTGAGGCAATCTTCTTTCGTTTATTCGATACCTTCGATGTCAACCCTGTACCGTCCAAGTTCACCTCCTCCCCTCTCCTCCAACCCCTTGTTCACCTAAACATTCCATTTTACACACAATGAAAGCTCATTTACCCCGTTCCATCCGAACTGGGCAAGAAACGTCGTGCCCGGAGCAAAATGCGACCGGAGTTTCTTGTTTCTTGCTGTTTCGGTCGTCAGATGTTTTGTTTGTTGGTGGTGTTTGATTGTGTTGTTTGCCGATGAGAGTCTGCGTTGGCGATGATTCGTGTTTTGGGGTTGGTTTATTAGACAGTCGAAGTAAGGGCTATCGCAGTTATTTGGTGAAGAAGGTGGTGAATGGCTGTTTTTGTTTGGATTGCAAACTTTTTTTTTGGTTGACGAGGGTTTATAGTAGGGGTAGGACTCTATTATTTTGTTGTTTAGCTGTTCACCCCGGTATACGGTTTGGTCTTCGAGTTTTTATATGATGGAAAAAGACACACTTTTTCTGAGCACCTTTTACAATGATTTCTTGTCAACTTAAAGATTTAGACTGATTTCATTTCATCCGCAAGGGTAGATGAAGTATTTCTTTATTCGCAAGGAAAGATGAAGTACTTCATTTTTTCAATTTTTCATTGAACTACAATTCGTGTTCACTCCTCTTTCTTTTCTAGCTTAGTTACATTTTTGGTTCTCCCAGGTAAAGCACTTTATTATTTTATATTAATAATAATAATAATAACATGTCTTCATTCACACTCATTCCTTTATACAGTTCCAATAACAAAGAGAACATGAAGTTGTGTGAAGGGCGAAATTCAGTCACCCCTATCGAAGATATTGGTGCCTGTATGTATATAACTTTATTCTCAAAACTCATTACTCGGCCAATCAACAAAAATGTTTGAGATTCTCTACATAATTATTGATACATTAATTTTTTTACTCATGACTGACAACATTTTGAAATATGTTCGGTGATGATGACCTTTACCTCCCATGTTGAGAGGAGGGGGTGCTACCAATATGACTCACTGATTGGTTTCAGCTGATAACGGATGTATTGGAGCTAGGTTCTCGTCCGTCGTGGCGTAGTTGGTCCATCTGTCAGATGAGTGGTTTCACCAAATTGTAGATTGCTAAGCTGGGATGAATGCATCGTTGTTGATAATATAGTCAGCTTCCTTGATTATTTTTTTGAAACAATATGCAATGAGCTTCTGGTTTCTCCTATGTAATTTTTCCATCAAATTATATGATGAGTTCTGTCTCCATTACTATCACTTTTCGATTAGTTTCCACTCATTCATTTCGGAAGTTCGAATTCATTTCATTGAACGTAATTTATTGTTTCGATTTATTTTTTTACATTTCTTTTTTTCAATTTGTTGTAATTGGTCAGTGAAACAGAAAATAAAATTCTGCTCATGTCGAAGTTTCGACCTTTAATTCGGTCATCCACAGGACACAACAGATCAGATTTCCGTTGTTGAAGAGTACATAAAAAGAATTTTTCCTGATAAACTCAAGAGACTCATATGAAAGTGAGGTTTGATTCACTTCGTCTGTTTTCAGAAACACCTCTCGTGCATACAGTTAAAGTTGGTTTTTGATAATTTTTTCTCATCTAATGAATTTTTGGGCACAGGTTTCGAAAGAGTTTTTCATATAGACACTAGACATCAGTACCAATATAACTTGGTGATTTTGTTGTTGGTATTGAAGATGCGAAATCACTGGAATTGGCCAGATAATAGTTCTTCTCACTTCCATGAAAAAAGTAAGATTTGAAAAAACAAATGGGCAACGTCTTCATGAGTTCCTAGTATACCTTTTTTCTGGCACAATGCCCTTCCTGATACATTTCATCGAATATGACATTTCAATTATTGAATTCTATAGCAAATTTTCATTGGATGAAAAATAGTGGTTTTGAGGGAAAAAGGAAGATTATCATCAATTTATTATCGGGATCAATATCAAGATATTTTTTTTCAATATCAAAGAAGCCCTATTGCTCCTTTCAGCATTATTGTTAAGTGGAAAATAACTGTTCGAAGAATTATAGGCCGTTTGATGATGGCTCCTTAACAAGTAAAAAATACATACACTACGTTATACACCTCATACTGTCATAGATCGTTATATAATTTCGACTCCATAGCTTTCCAGTAGAAAAACGTTATTCAATCAAGTTAATAAGGCGATGCTCCTGTTCTTTCATTTTTCGCGACCTTATAAGTGTTGAGAAGGTGTAACCAGTACGTCAATTTGAGTTCTGTATCTTCAATATCAATAATTTCAACTATGATGCACTATTTAATCAGATCTGCCTGTATATTGCCACCTGTGCCTTAAAAAATCTCCAACCCCTTTCTCAGAAACTCGAAACGCCACCTCTGTGTTTTACTCTTTCCTAGGAATATTTACAGTGTGTTGACTAGAACGTAGTATGTAGCCTGGTCACGTGGACCAATAGGGCTTGAGAAATATGAGAGGGGTGAACGACAGCCGAGGTCAGTCCATTATCTGAGGAAGTTTGAAGTTTTATGAACGTACAGAAAACAGAAAGATTGTAACCGTCGATCTGACCACAAGTTGATGCAACTGTTCAAGTGCGTTGCTGGCTAGCCGGTGAAAGTTACTTTTGTAGTGCTGCTACAGCTGGAAATGATAGTTAAAGTTATCAAACTTTGGTGAGTTCTTTTATATTTCTGTATAGGTACCACTTTATGAGCACCTATCTCATCGACGATCTTGTACCTAGTCATATAGCTTGAATGCAATTTTCGCACAGCACTGCCACGGTTTACCAAAGACTGTATTTTCAATCCAGAGATCATCTCCAGACACGTGTTTGATTGTTGATACCTTCCTAGGAATATACCAAATTTGAGAAAGAACATCATGTTGTTTTAGGGTCTACCTTTGGGGTATTCAATCTAACTTGTTGCCGCCCCTGTCTTTTATGGGAATCTGAACCTTATGTTAGCGTGCTCTGCGTAGAATGTAAAGCTAGGTCACCTGTTAGAATGGGGTTAGCTTTTGGATATTTGGATGTACTAAGACTACCTACTAAGAGGGATTGGAGGAAGAGAGACAGATAAAGCAAATAGTGAAAACGGTGAAAACAGTCATGTCCTCTGCTCTGTTGAATCTAGAATAGCCTGATAATAGTGATAATCTGTGCCGCTTCTAGTGTAAAAGGATTGTGAAACTTGAATCGGGATGTCAATAATAGGTTCATACACGCCAAGTGGAAAATTATAATTGCAGTCACTTTACAAGAAGATTATAAAATGTTTGGTTGGGATGTACCTGCTTAACTGTGAGTAGAGTTCTGAATTTTATATTTCTGATTGAAGAGCATTTTAGTCATAACTACCTATAGGGAATTCTTGTTTAAGATAGAGTGCTCGACAACAAATTAATACGAGTGGTGGTTCTAGTAGATCAGGGCAGGACTTGGAACTACTGAAACATCATCATCATGATCTACTCTATACCCTTCGTACATAAATAAATAGGTATCAGAGCTGGTGGGGAGAAAGATGACGTTCACCTTCTTTCTCGTTAAATGTTTCAAATTTGTCTAATAGTATCTTATGCAACGATCATTTACTAAACCATTTCATGAGGGTTGCATATATATTTTTATATAAATATATTTATGAATGGTAATGGTTCGGACTTCCAATGTCTATATTTTTAACTCTATTGAAACCAACCTGTTGCTAAGAGCGAGGATTAAAATGCAAATCAAGCGAGAAAAAATTCAAATCGAAATCAAATTTTTGGTCAATAATGAAATTAGGGATTGATTGATCAAAGAAAATACTTTTGTTACAAGAAACCGAGATTTCAAATATGAAATATGAGTAAAAAATTAATTTCAAATAACGAAATAAATGAAATAATATTGTGACAAGAAAATTGAGATATCGAATATGAAATACTAGGGGGCCGTTCATGAAATACGTTCGCATACAAGGGGGGGGGAAGGGTCTGGCTGAGTGTGACAAGATGTGACAAGGGGGGACGGGGGGTATACGAAAATTGAAAAATTTTGGTATGATCTTCAGTAGATTTTGGTAGAAATCTACGTGTGCGACATCTTCTAACGAATTCCTAAACTCGTCAGATTTTTTAATCAAATCTATAGTGACTCCATCTTTGCGAATGAATTTTCAATTGAGAATGCGAATTAATCTTGTTACAGTACACTGTATTTCACTATACAAATGAAACAAAATATTGAAATACTGATTATGTAAAATATGTCTATTATTTGTAGCCATCCATAAATAAATATTTTTCATTTTCAGAATTTGTGTAATATCATTTAGAATCCATCATACTCAGCAGGGGGGGGTCTTAGTTTTTGTGACGAAATATTTATAGGGGGGTCACAAAATGTGTGACACAGCGTGACGATAGGGGGGGGAGGGGGTCGAAAAAAGCTGATTTCAGTGTGACGTATTTTATGAACGGCCCCTAGTAAAAAAATGTGAATAAAGAAATTGAATGAAATATTATAAAAAAATGTTGAAACCACGTTTCAAGTTGACTGTACTCACGACGTTTCGGTTGCTGGTATCCGCAATCATCTTCGGGTGATGACTGATAAAAATCAGATAAAAAAATAACCAAAGTGATGATTTCGTTTTCAATCATTTCCCTCTTTTAAATTTCTGTAACTTCGTCGAATTTGTTTATTTTTAAACTACCTCATACTTGAAAGATGCGAATGTACTCATAATTTAGATTGAGTGTACAGTCCGGTCCATAAATTTGGCAACAAATATTTTTTTTAGTTATTAGTACAACCGAAATTTTAATAGCCCCAAAAGTTGTTGGAAATTAAAAAACAACTTATATGGATATAGATTGATTCTGGTTGAACGGTATACATACAGGGCTGGACAGAAAATACTTTATTTGTTCAAGAATAAAGTACCCCCATTTTTAAAAATGTAGGATACTTAATGCCATAAGAAGAAATTGTTGGAAAATCAAAGTTTCGCCAAATAAGTACGAAGTCTGAAATCAAAATTCTAGCTTGTACGAATAAAAAATAGCTATAACCAAAATCACTTTCGAATAATTTTCATCGAATTAACACATTTTTAGAATTCACAGGCTTTTTCATTCTTTCTTTGTTTTCAGTAACTCCCAACTTCATCTTTGTTGCAACGATATTCAACACAACTAGAATTTTGCAGTTAACCTTTCAAACTAGGTAATACTGTGATTTGGTTATCGCCAGGGTTGGGCTGATTAAAATCAAGCGAATAAAATCACGATTAAAATCATGATTGAAATCGCTTGATAGTTAAAATTCAAATCATGATTTCAATGAATTCTTTTCTTTTTTATTCAGAACTAGATAACCACATAATATAAAAGTTTTCTCGAAGATCGAAAGAAGTATCTGCTTTGGCAAAAACAACAAAAAAGAAGTACATAATTCCAAATTCTAGAACTGTCATATTGGGGTCCTCTTTTCTTCCACTCATTTTACTTTATTTTTATTTATATATTTTCACTTCACTTAAATAACCTTACTAGCGAAATGCGTGAAATTGTTGGGCAACGTCAATTTACAGGTTGAGAAGGAATACAAGCCCCGACAGGAATGTTCTTGCAAAAAGCACAACAAACGCGTTCGTGCCTCACTAGGCACTGTATAGCGAGTGTACCTATAGGACAGAAGGAAAACACATCGCGACACAAGTTTTTGAGCTGCTAATTGTATTATAATTTTCATACTTATACATTAAAATAATTAACAATAATTTCGAAGAATCAAAATGTTCAAATGTTATATTTAAATTTGAAAAATCGAAAAAATCAAATAAACCAGTTTTTTTATTTTTTTAATAAAAATTAGATTTTGCCCCACCCTGGTTATAGCTACTCGTGAAACGTACTAATAGTGTTTAATTATTATTGATTTATTTATTTAGCAAAATGGGACACAAACAGAGATAGAGATACCTCCAAAAACAGCATCCAGTAATTACAGTATAATTTCACTGGATTGACAAATTAGGTGTTATAGAAAAATGGTTATGATGAAAAATGAGCATTATTTTCTTTTAGTTTTAGGCTGAGTCTTCATATTTGGGCAGAACTTCCATTTCTCAACAACTTTTCTCCATGTGAATTAACCAATATTTTTCAAAATATATAAATTTTATTTTTTTTTTGGCCTACCATGTATACTGACTCTCATGCAATTTCATTGTATTTGCCTAGTTGGAAGGAAAATTAATTCAAATTGAATTGAATATCTTGCAAATAACCCCGGAACCCCGTGCGCACGCCCATGCCTTCGACCCTGCACCGTTTCCGAACAATAAAGACCGGCGGTCGTTCCAGATGTTCTCCTTTGCTGCGACGGTATTTCGACAATACTATACGAAACGACGACGGAGTTTCTAGCAGTGATTTCTTTCCCAGCTGTCAGTCTCGATGCGGGAACTACGGACGTTCTTTTCTTGTGTTCGGTTTTCGTTGGTAGTTTGGTTCTCGCGGCGCGAGTTGCTTTTTTGGAGCTTGCAGTTGGAGCGGTTTTTGTACGGGTGAGTGCTTTTTTATAGTTTTGTGGTCTACTGAAACTTAACAGATTCACTCATAATGTGTAGGTTATCCAGAGATTTAGTACTAACAGCAAAAACACTTCGGTAAAATTGGGGTTACTTCCTTGATAACCGGGCTTCTATAGGGTAATACTTCTGCTGTGAGCATCTTTAATTTATTTTTTGGAACTTACGCAGGGTGGGACAAAATTTGATTTTTATTAAAAAAATCAAAAATCATTGATTTTTTTTTAAATCACGATTTATTTGATTTTTTTTATTTTTTAAATTTAAATATATAATTTTAACATTTTGATTCTTTGAATTTATTGTTCATTATTTTAATATATGTCTTAAAATTTTTAATACAATTTGCGGCTCAAAAACTTGTGACAACGCATTTTTCGCCCTTCTTGCATAAAAATTCTTGTCGAGGCTTGTTTTCCTTCTGAACCTATAAATTGACGTTGCCCAAAAATTTCACGCATTTCGCTAGTTGTACACTCGGATATTAAGAACAGATTAGGCATAGAAAAAGAAGGAAAACTCGTGTTTTTGTTTAAATTGTATAACGAAAATGAATAGACTGAAAATATACAGTATTAAAATTTAGGTGTTACGTTGAGTTTAAGAATTTGGCATTATTTACTTCTCTTTTGTTAGTTTTGCCAATAGCAGATACTCCTTTTGATCTTCGAGAAAACTTTTATATTATGTTGTTAGCTGGTTCTAAATAAAAAATCAAAAATTGATTTAAATCATGATTTTAAAAATCAAGCGATTTAAATCATGATTTCAATCGTGATTTCAATCACTTGATTTTAATCAGCCCAACCCTGAACTTACGTAATTCGGTCGCCCCTACAGAAAATCCAAATTGAATTTTCGGCGGTCTCGTATGTTTTTGGAGATACAAGTCCATTTTGTTGTGAAATTTTCCACATCAAATTTCTTATTCACTCGTTTTCAACATTTTTAGCAGAAAAAACCATTATTTTTAACCCAGGAGAACTCGCGTACTATTCAACGACGTGAGAACTCGCGCCTATAGATTCTTTCTCACGCTTGCTCGCGCTTATAGATTTTTTCTAACGCGAGCTCGCGCGTATAGATTTCTTCTAACACTGACTTTTCATGATGAAAACTATTTAATATTGATTCTAGTTGATCTATTCTGAATTCTAAAAACAACAAAGAAAAATGTATAATTATTCAAATTTAATCGTCACTTTCGTTGCAATTATTATCTTCACATTTATAACAAGTGGAAGTTTTTCTAAACTGCTGTTCAGTTTTAGAATCCATTTTTTTCTGTAGAAAAGCTCAAATAAATAAAGAAAAAAGCAAAAAAAAATTAAAAAAGGTGCCTGCTAATTAAAATTAAAATTACCAACAATTTGGAGAAAAGCACATGTGTGATCGCTCGCGCGTTAGATTATTACTAACTTTAATTCATTTGTAGCCACCACAACCCCCCACTCACGCCCCAACAAGCATGAACTGGTAAAGGAATTCTATAGAAGGCATTCCTAAAATATGAAAACAATTTGACAAGAGATAAAAAAAGAAGTGTGTAGTGCAACTGAAAATGTTAGATTTTATCTAATAGTGCGAGTCCTCCTGGGTTAAAAAAAATGCATATATTTTCAAACCATAACCAATTTGTTCAAATCAAATTTATTAAATCCGTCTTCCTATTATACAATAGATTGGAAGTGTCTGGTGAGGTGTAAAATCCACACAATTAGTATGAAAAAAAAAATTAAGTACTAAAAGTAAGTACCTAAAGTACTAGATCACAGTTTAAAAGGTCAATTACATTAACAAGACAGAGTATATAAGTACACATACACAATATATACACCCACACACAGGGTTGGGCTGATTAAAATCGAAGTGATTAAAATCATGATTTAAATCGCTTGATTTTTAAAATTGAAATCACGATTTAAATCAATTTTTTTTGTTATTCAGAACCAGATAACAACATAATATTTAATATATATAATTTTAATATGTATTTGTGAACACGAATACGCTATTGACATCGCTTGACTTGTCCTACATCATGTAAATGATCTCAAAGGATGAATAAATATTCTATTCTATTCTATTCTATAAAAGTTTTCTCGGAGATCAAAAGGAATATCTGCTTTTAGCAAAAACAACAAAAGAAGTAAATAATGACAACTTCTTAAACTAAACGTAACAACTAAATTTTATTACTGTATATTTTCAGTCTTTTCATTTTCGTTAAACAATTTAAACAAAAACACGAGTTTTCGTCCTTTTTCTATGCCTAATCTGTTTCTAATATCCGAGTGTACAACTAGCGAAATGTGTGAAATTGTTGGGCAACGTCAATTTACAGGTTGAGAAGGAAAACAAGCCTCGACAGGAATATTCTTGCAAAAAGCACAACAAACGCGTTCGTGTTTGTGCCTCACTCGGCACTGTATAGCGAGTGTATAGGACAGAAGGAAAAAAAATCGCGACAAGAATTTTCTTGCAAGAAGCGCGACAAATGCGTTGTCATAACTTTTTGAGCCGCAAATTGTATTGAAATTTTTAGGCTTTATACATTAAAAAATAATTAACAATAATTTCAAAGAATCAAAATGTTCAAATTTAATATTCAAATAAAAAAAAAATCTGAAAAATCAAATAAATCATGATTTTTAAAAAAAAATCAATGATTTTTGATTTTTTTTGATAAAAATCAGATTTTGTCCCACCCTGGAATTCTTACACATTTCTTCATTGTTCAATCATTCAAATACAATTTTGAATATTCATTGTCAGTATGCTCCCCAAAAACTTTACAGATCTACTTTTTCTCACTAGTGCAGAACTAGTACATTACATTACTAGTGCGTAGAAGTAATGTACACTATGTTTCCTACTACCACCTATTTTATTGAAGGCAATACATTGGTCGCTATAAGCGTATATTTGATAAACGTTACAATATGGATTCACCTTAACAGCAACCTGACAGCTGACAGTCCCTACAGGGGTACTTTGTTTTAAATTGTTCTGAAATTGTTCGTTTTCGTTAACCAGCTGACGAACGTCAACCCTCAGAAGTCGAAACTTGTGCGAGCAATGGATCAACGAGGCCTTACTTTTTACCGTTCGATTACCCAGCACGGTGGCCCGGCGAGGATTCGAACCCCGGCCTTCCGCTTGATAGGCAGATATGCTTGCAATTTACTATTGATGAATATAGATTTAATAGCGTCGGCCAGAATCGTCGCTTCAATATGATTATTTTTGTAATAAACACTTATAATTTATAATATAATTGTTGAATGGACATAATTGTTGTGTGAACTGTGAATACACAATTGGTATATTGAGATGCCTGACCAATCTCAAGTTTTTTGTCAGTCTATGTTTGAATATTGTTTCTATAAAAAGTGCACATGAATTTGCAATAACTTTCATAGCCAAATGAAGAAATAACGATAATGAACGTTTATTTGAAAATGTAACAATAATAAGTACTTATGATGCAATACTTCTTTTTCATTCTCTATCATTTATGTATGATTAGTTACTCATCAGTCCGGTTATTATATAAATAACAATAGAGACCAGCAATTGCATCTGTCAATCTTACAGGATTCGCGGGTTAAACGGCTTATTGATAGCCGTGCGGAAAGGACTTTCCGCACTAGTGCTGAAAGTAACTTTCTGAACAAGTGAAACTAAAGGTAACTTTCCATGGGAGCAGAGAGTTCAATATAGGTATGTCAATTTCCAATGTGGTCGTAGGAAAAAACTTTTTTCCGCACTAGTGCGGCAAAGCGACTCTTTCAACACTAAAATGAGTGCGGAAAAGTAGAAAAAACGACTCGTGGAAGTTAGTCCAACTCTTTAAAGCCTCGATAAAGCATTTCTTTATCGTCTTGAATAACAAACAACTATCACTATAGGACATCCATCCCCTTTTCCTTCCCACCTCACCCGAGTGGAAACGTGGAAAATTTAAAGATATCAGCGGGTTTTCGCATGAGCGGCCCTCAATTCGGCAAATGGAAAGCACGGGCGGACTCGTAAGGGATGGGGGTGATCCGCCGAGAGAAAATAAGATGGACAGTGATGTATGTGGTCAGCGGAAGGACGGGGTCAAGAAGAGAGTTTGTTTGTCGCGATGGATGGTCGGCTGTTCAATGGAGATTGAGGAGTGTTGTGAGTGGATGTGATTATATGCCGAGATTCTCTGGAAATTGTTGTAGAGATCAATTACCCAAACACCAAAATGATATTGTTTCCAGATATATCACAGTTTTCTGAACGATTCTCCCTGAGGATGGGTTGACGAAACCGGGACACGTGTTTCGCTATACAATAGCTTCCTCAAGTAGGATAAAATCATTTCATCCCGCCCAGTCTTTAGATGTAGTCGAGGGGTTGATCACTGGGGAAAAATGTGTACACTGGAATTCCCGTAAACCGCAATTCCCTCGGAATTCCCCAGAATTCCTTGGAATTCCCCGGAATTCCCTGGAATTCCTCGGAATTCCAACAAAAAAAATGTCAATTTGAAGAAATATCGATAAAATTTTAAAACTAAATGACAGAAATACTGGGAATTCCGGGGAATTTCGAGGAAACCCGACGAAATATGAAAGATATATTTCGGAACTTTCGCACAAAAGTTTTTTTTGAGATTATTCCTTATAGAATCAAGTTCTGAATCCGTTAGAATAAATAAGTATTTATAAGAATAAATAAGTTTTTGTCATCGCTTATGTAGCGAAAATAAACTGTTTTTCAAAAACGTATATTCCATAATATCAAAAATTATTGATAATCCTTCAACATTACCTACTAGGAAAATAAAAAAAAAATTTTTTCACCGGTGTGTTCACCCTGTGTAAACTCAAATGAGAACAGTTGACACTGAACCACAATATATCCGATCATCTTTTTATTACAAACCGATCAATTATATAAAACCGTCCAAATAACATGATGGAGCTGCAAAGAAACTTCAGAAATCATACAAAGACTGCTCTCATTGACTAGGTATATAACTCAGATCGTATAACGCGAGCTATAACCGTCTTTTTTCAATTTCGGTAACCGCTGGCAACAATGTAGACAACCTATGTTTTGTCTGCCAATTATGATCTAGTCTCTCTTTCACAATCAAGGGCGTCCCTTCGTCTTGTAGAGTGAAATTTCAAGACACGTCATTTTTGAAATATTGAGGAAAATAATGGCAGTCGAGAGGTTGACCCAAAAACAAACACACAAACTACGACACAAAGTTTTTTTGGGCTGTTTTACATGCCCAATTCATATATATTCGAATCAGAATGAGGTTCTATTCCATTGAAAGAAGTTTTCGGATTATTTGAAAGAACTGCCCCCAACCACACCCCTCTCGAGGCCGCACAAACTATAAAACAAAGTTTTTTGGGTTGTTTCACATGAGGTACTATTTCACTGAGAGAAGTTATTGACTCATTTGCAAAAACTTCCCCAACACACCCCTCCAGGGATATATCAGATGTCTATCAAATCATGAAGTTTGTTGTCATCAGCCTTATTTGTCGCTAACAAAATGTATTTCAAATTGGAAATTCGCCACAAACTCTTTCAAAACAAAGGTCCTAACTTTCTTCGTCCAGTGGAAGTGGATTACTTCACACCGGTGTTTTGTTTTTGAATTATGATTTTATCGAGTTTTATATAAATATTGAAATTCTACTGTATGCTTTTTTATTATTGCGCGAATAAATTGAAGTTACCTAATAATAATCCCTATAGTTCCTTTACAAATTTTTCGAAATTCCCCGGAATTCCTATCAATTGTACACTGGAATTCCCATGTGGTCAACCCCTCTGATGTAGTAGAAAATGCTAACATTTCAAGCACGACGAATGCAAATTAATATCAATATTACGCTTATGGCTAGGAAATATTGACATTCGAGACAAAATTTCTTGAAGAAAAAGTCAAGGTTTCCTTACTGTGTGTTCCACTCAAATGATTAAAAACACATTGTTTATTTGCGATAGTCCATGAAACGTACTTTTCTCTTGTATTCTTTGGCAATAATTCTAATGAAGCAGTAATTACTACCTCATCAGCTCTGGGGGAGTCCCAGAAATGAAAATCTAACCATCGCATCACTTATAATTTTGCTTTCGAGAACACCAACAATTGAAATTATAAACGTCAGTTTTTACAGTTCAACTTTAATGCGTTTCCACAGTATCCCAAGTAATTTCATAACATATCAAATTGTTAGCGGTTTTTACGAAATTAATTGAAATCTGTCGACTTTTAAAAGATTTGCGGAAAATATTATGAATACCTCGGAGAAAAAGCCGCAGTCGTAACTGATGTACTATTGGTTTTGGGATAATTGATCCCTACAAGAAGTTTCGGTTTTTACACCAAAGGTTCCAATCTCCCCGTTTATCCGAGTTTCCTTTTCGTGAACTGACTTTCCAGCCTTTCTCGTGTTATTTGGTACAGATAGCTTTCGAAAGTCACATTTTATGGTGTGTGCATGTTTTTTTCGTAGCTTTTCAGGTTGTTAACATATCAGAATCATTACGAAGTATAAAACAAAGTCCCTTTCCTCCGCCTATCTGTCTGTTTGTATTCTTAGATGTTTAAAACTACGCAAAGGATTTTGATGCATTATTTTTAAATGGATAGAGTGATTCAAGAAGGTTTATATGCATGACATGCAAAATTTAGTAAAGTAACACTGATCATTTCAGAGGTTTCTAATGTGATATTGTAAATAAGGACATTTTTTTGCGCTTGCATTGCAAACATTGGCTGAATCCTACGAGATAGATCAAAATAATGTACTCAAAAAAGTCCGCGATGGTATATGTCTATCTCTTAGGGATAACCTACAATAACCATTTTTTATTATTGCGAAAACGGAAAGGGTCACTAGTCTGAAATAATAAAGCAATACTATTGAAATCTATAGAAGTGTAGAGGATGCACTTCATGAAATATCCTCATTTCTAATCCATTCATAAAATGGTTTATATGCATGACATGCAAAATATATTGAATGAACACTGATCATTTCAAAGGTTTCTAATGTGATGTAAATAAGCACATTTTTTGCGCTTACTTTGCAAACGTTGGCTGAATCCTACGAGATAGATCAAAATAATGTACTACAGTATTGTACTCAAAAAAGTCCGCGATGGTATATGCCTATCTCTTAGGGATAACCTACAATAACCATTTTTTATTATTGCGAAAACGGAAAGGGTCACTAGTCTGAAGTAATAAAGCAATACTATTTAAATCTATAGAAGTGTAGAAGATGCACTTCATGAAATATCCCCATTTCCAATTAATTCATAAAATGGTTTATCTACACCCGTACTCTAATAATACACTCATATGTCCACAACCCGTTTTATAATGAAATCCTTTACGATACAGATTTTTCATAATAGAAACACATTATTTTTTAATCAAGCATGATGTGCATGCTCTGCTTTTGACATTTGTCAAGTCGAAATCGGTATAGGTATTGAACTTTTGAAGAATATAGCCAAACTTCGATAATCATAACAAAATGTCTGATACCAGCGATATGGAAGAATCACCTTCGACACCTTCACCGACAGAAATACAGTTAGAATGATAAAATTTTTCATTTGACAAATGCATGATTTATTACTTATTTTTTCATCAATTTTTGTGGGCTCTCCGTAGCCGAGTCGTCTGTGGCGCTGACATTGGTTATTCTAGCTGGAGGAGACGTTGGTTCGATTCCGGTCTCGAGTAATTTTTTTTTCTTTGATTTTTGATCTTCTTTTCATATCTCATCGTTTTATTTCTCGAAGTAATACTATTAATTACAATTCTGTTAAATTTTTCAAAGAAATTTGTTAAATTAGTATTATCGTGTGCAATACAAATATAAATATAATATTTGTAGTTCTTCACTATTTATCGGGTGTAGATAAAATAGCGTATGCAACTCTCATGTAATGGTTATTAATACACTCGCATAAACCATACGAATCTCACCTTCGGCTCGTTTCGTATCCCGGTTTATGCTCAAGTATTAATAACCATCATTACACGATCGTTGCATAATATACTATTATATGCATGACATGCAAAATATAGTAAAGAAACACTGATTATTTCAGAGGTTTCTAATGTGATGTAAATGAGCACATTTTTGCGCTTACATTTCAAACGTTGGCTGAATCCTACGAGATAGATCAGAATAATGTACTACAGTATGGTACTCAAAAAGTCCGCGATGGTATATGTCTATCTCTTAGGGAAAACCCACAATAACGATTTTTTATTATTGCGAAAACGGGAAGGGTTACTAGTCTGAATAATAAAGTAAAAATATCGAAATCTATACAAGTGTAAAAGGACACATATTCAATCTACCCCAAAAATCTGCTGCGTTAGTTGAAATTAGTTCCATGTTAATGATACGCCCATTCCGAGGGGGAAACATCTTCTTTCAATCTTGTACACCTGAAAATTTTGAGTCATTTAAGTCATCGTTTCAAGCCTTTGAGTCATGCGTTTAAGTCTTCAAGTCTTCTACAGATTTTAGCTAGCTGTTTCCCCCTCGGCCTTTTCAACATCTTTCCGTATTACATCAATTTGTGCAGATTTTTGCGCGTTGCCCTCACAGTAAGTGCAACTTGACAAGGAAGATAACTCAGTCCATTACCGCATAGCCTACAATGCCTACCGCTGTTGTAGATGATAAAGTAGGACCTAAAAACCTGCAGCCCGAGGCCGCTATCAATTTATTAAACACCGGCAATGAAATCTCACACTCCAAGGGACAGTCTCAGAAAGTATGGTTATTTTCATAGTCAATCAATTTTTTTTATATGGAGATTCACACGAAAGGGAAGCTCTGTAATGTTCAAAGAACACCGCGTGAATCAAGGGAAAGGAGACACGAATTAACATTCACTTTGAATTTCTGAAGTTTGTAAGCCTCAGGAAGAACCTCTTCTGGCAAGGAGTTCCAAAGCTCAGCTGTTCTATTGAAGAAAGATCTCTGAGATAAAGAGGTTCGACATCCGGGTAGATATTGCCAAGAGTGGAACGATTGATAATAATTCAGAAGAGCACCGAACGTGAAAATATCTATAGAATAGAGACAAGTCTGACCCTTCTACGATGTTCCAATGAAGTTAGCGAGTCTGTGAGCGAGGAATCACCAACAAGACGGATTGCCTTTCTGTGAATAGAATCGAGAAGCCTAAATGAATGTTTTGGTGCCTAACTCCAGACATGAGAATTGTATTCCATGACAGGTCGTATGTAGCCTTGTAGATCATTAGAAGCTGACGAGAAGTGAAGTATTTCTTCGTACAAAATAGAAATCCAAGTTTCTGGGAAGCACTTCCAGCGATCCACATGGTTTCCCACTAGATATTATCACTGATCGTAATTCCTAGCACTTGATTTTGTAGGAATAGTTAAGTACTCCTGACATCTGAATATTAGATGATGATACATTGGCTTTTCTTAAGAAAAGATATGCCTGGGTTTTCGTAGCATTGAACTCCACCAAGTTCATGTTACCCCATTCTATTATTTCTACCAATGCGTCGTTAATTTTATTGACGTGAATGTTTCTTAGAATTTTTGTTTCTCGAGCTGGTATGGGGACTCTAGAAGAGAAACTGTCATCCGCAAAGCTATGTATTGAACAAGATGTTTTCTCGGCAAATCATTGCTATGAAGCAGAAACAAAGTGGGCGCCAGAACTGAACCCTGTGGTTTGCCTTTCTATCGAGCTGAATACTAGAAAACATCTAGTGAATGCCTCAACCCATGGCTTATATCTGACCATAAGGTGACCAGGGATATTGTGAAAGTGCCCTCAGACATGTATTCATTTTGACAAACAAATCAAGATGTTGACAGGAAATGGGCGAGTTTATCAGTAGCGCAAGGAAATATGGTATGGTAGCGATAACTCGGGAATACTGGTGTTTATATTTGGTCATGGTGTTCTGAAAACAGACCTGGGAACTTTGCAAAAGTCGGGAAAATTCATTTAACTAAGTTGGATGGCAACGTGTATTAGAATTATCCCCTTTCAGACTTGTTTACATTTCAATATCAATTCAACCCAAAGCTACGAACAAAAAATAACCATCTTGAATCCTACGATCATGAAATTATCTGAAAGTAAAACATAATCCGATTTTTATCTGAAAGTGTTGAATATCGTAATATAATCGAAAGTTTTAGAAAGTCTACAAGCAAGGCCAAACTGTAAACATACCGGCAGTTATCTGTCTTTCGGTTATCTCGACCAAATATTGACATGGGGCTCGACTTGCCTAGCTGAATTTGAAATTTAAATCAGTTTCCAACGATTTCCCATATACCTCGTGCTATGAAGTGTTTCTCCGATTTGTCCATCGAAAGACTGCTGGAATTATGGTCATACCCCTTGGTTCTCTGTGGATTGTAAAGAACCGGTGCTAAATTGGGCGCATTGTGTAAAAATAACAATGACCTCAAGGTTAAC
This sequence comes from Zygogramma bicolorata, assembly GCA_032362365.1. NCBI lineage: Eukaryota > Metazoa > Arthropoda > Insecta > Coleoptera > Chrysomelidae > Zygogramma > Zygogramma bicolorata. Next base: position 5,436 of record JAVJAQ010006092.1, on the reverse strand, counting down.
AACCCCGGTGGGTCTTAGGTAAACGGGCCTTAATTCGGGGCCACTGTTTCGAGATAAGGGTGGGATATGGAATTTTTGCAGTTCCGAACATCTGGCTTATTGTGTTTTGTACCGTTTACGATGTGGTTCCTGAAATTTGCATAGTGTGATAGTGATTCGTCTTATGACTATTTGTGGTGTATCCGAGATTTTACAGTGGTAATTATTGTTCATTTGTTTATTGCCTTACGAATTATTCGAGTGATATATTTTCCATAAACGTTTATTGACACCCCATCCATGTTTCATTATCTATAAGTGGACTTTAACAATATTTTATTGAAGATATTTCAAAGATCAATGTCGAAGATCGAAAAAATTAATTCAGAACAAAAATATATTACAGTTTCCTGTATGATTTTCACTTACAATGGGTTTACAAAACCGCGGTTTTGTAAACCCATTGTAAGTGAAAATCATACAGGAAACTGTAATATATTTTTGTTAATATGGATTTTCATCAAGTATCGGCCAGTTCAATTCAATTAATTCAGAAAACTAGGTGATGTTATAAGAAGTTGACTTTCAGTAGATCATAGATCACAGAAATGTCATTGGATTGATTTCAACTTATATTTTTGTTCTAGAACTTGAACCCGCTTAACAGAAGCTAATAGCTTCTCTAACATGCTGGAGATTTTCGAAAAATTAAGTGAAATTTCTAATTCTATACGTATTTCTATGAAATTCAGGTGAATTCTATCATTACTTTGTATATTTATACAGTGATAATAAATACAAATATAGAAAATTCGATTACCTCATATGAATTCTATTATATAGTCACATATTTATAGAATATTGAAAGAGCAAATATTTGTAGTTTTGACATTCACTGGATATTGTATCTTTCAATATATCCAGTTCAATTCGAATTCAATTGTGCCTTGGGGAAACACAAGAGTAATTGAGAAATCACATATTATATGACGGAACTTTCACCCATTCAATTACTTCAGCTTGTTATAATATGTAATACGTTTCACAATAGCCTTCCAGAAGATAATATGAAACATTGATGCCACCAGCGTATTTCTGAGGTCAGTTTGGAGATTTTTATGTGTATTTGAGCCTTACAGCATTGATGAATATAGGCGGGTTTATAGATGAAGTAAGATAATATAAGAAACGAACTAGAATAAGGCAAGAATTGAAATGAAAATGTATTCGTTGTAAAAAAATTAAATGGAAACAGAAATATTTTTCGATCGAAATAATTTTTGGGTTGGCAGAATAATTTTTATATGTTAGCACCTGGCTGAAAGCACGATTCCCGAATGTCAGATTGGAAGGTTATATTTTTTTTCAAATTTGTGTCTTCAAATTGACCAACTTTTGGTAGCAATACACATTTCCTCTTTGTTTGTTCATGGGACGGACTTCGTTCCGTCTCTGCTTCTTTTTTATCTTGAATGCCATAATGCTGCTGTGGAAGTATTAAAAAAATGGGATTCAAAAGTTTGGTTATGATTAAGAGTCAGAGTGACTTATAGACGCATGGTCACAAAGATTCACGAAAGAAGGTACATAAAACAACGAGTTAAAGTTGACCAACTGTTAGTTTACTGCTCATTCCTTATTTCAGCTCATCCATTTTGCAAACGCTCTGCCTTGATTGTGTATATCCGAGTCTCTTATTTCTTAGTTATCTCCCCTGAGATTTAAAGGTCACATTTTGGTATTCTTATTTAGGACGTTATATCAATAGTTTTACTATAACCCCTTCCTTCAGGTGTGCAAAATTCTCGTTGAAACGGGTTTTAATAGTTCGTCGGCTCTGGCCGATGTATTTGTTGCAATATCGACAACAGATTTCGTAAATTCCCAACTTTTCTGTATTTTCTAATTCATACTTTGGTTACCAGAAAGCTGTTGTAATTTATGAGAAGTTTCATATGCAATTTTCGTATTCACTTTATCGAATATCTGTTGAAGTCCTCTAGTGTTTCGAGGTTCATTTGAGATTACTATAAACTTTTCATTTCTCATCTTTTGAAAAAGTCGAAGATTCACGAAGTTATTCCTTAAATTAACATTTTCTTGTTGTCTTGTCAAATATCTCTGGGTTGAAAGCGTTCACTTCAGCTTCGTAGGTTCCTTTCATTGTGGTATTTATCTTTTTTAAAAAGAAAAATTATTAACCTATGAAAGTAATTTGAAGTGATGCCATTTGATGTTGTGGACAATGATTCGAGTCCTTGGGAATGTATCTGAACTTGTTCTTGTATTTCCTGTAAATTCAAAGAGACAGAATACGATATGAATACAAGAGCACCAGAAAACGTTCGCGGCAATGAGAAATGAGTTTTGTGTAACTGTCAAAACTGACAACGATGACAAATACACAAAGGTCGTCCTAGGGGGGCTATATATTGGTGTTTTCATTCCATGTAAAAGACTGTCAGTAAATCAAACGACCGATCTGGCCTACTTGATCAAGAATTGATGACGTAGACCATAGTAATAACTCAAGAAATTCGCCAGGTATCGTCACTCTCGCAGTTGAGATGACAGTCATGTGTTGCCAAGTGGCTATGTCGTTGCGAATTCTGGTCTATTTGCTGAATAAAATTAGTTGATTGTTGATATTTCCATTTGAGCGTATAATATTATAATCTCAATTCAAAAGCTCGGTTTAGAAGTAGTATCACATTAAGAAATTTCCAACACAAGCGCACCCTTAAGGTGTAATTTCGAACAACTACACCCTGCCTACAGGTTTGTCTGAAACAATATCGCAACACTGAAAGCACCAGCATATAGCCATCTTGATAATCAGTAATGAATTTTACGTAACCGTCAAAACTGACAACGGTGACAAAAACACAAAGGTCGTCCAAATCGAAAATGGGCTGTACAAGAAATCCTCATCCAATATTGGAAACGCTTTCCTGAGAAAAACATATGTTTCTCAAACAAAATAAACGCTTCTCCGAACTCTATACTAAGTACTCTCGTCCACCCTGGCTCCATTGTGTACAAATCCGATTCGTTTCCTCTATTTTTGAACGGGCCACCTCTCACAGCACGCTCGATTTTATTTTTAGAAATTTTGCGCCCGTTTCGGTCTCTTCGTTCATTTAATTTCCAAGAGGAAACGGTAGTAAGAAAGCACTGAATAAATTGCGTTCTCGCAGAGGAAAATTCGTTTTCTCCCCGTGCTGGAAATGCCCGCCTTCGGTGTATTTTCCTCTGATTTCGGCTGGAGGTGTTCTGTAATGGGGTGTTTTTTGTTGCAGGGTTGCCGGGAAGCAGTTGGAGGGATGTGCAGTGGGAGCTGTTGGTGAGTATATTGTTTTGCTTCAGGGGGTCGATGATCCAACAACTTTGTGAAGGAGAAACATGCTAGTGACCTCAGTTGTCGATTGTCCTAAAACATAAACAAAATAATTCACTTCATATAAATATAGATCGCGGGACAGACGACAGTAAATGACAGTTGTAAAGCCAGCCTGCTGGACAAACAAACGGATCTACAAATGCTTATTGTGCATTTGAGTCATATTTCAAAATATTTTTTCTCGATTATGGCTCAATATTTAGCGATTGTGAAATTTGGAAGTAGAATTGGCAGGGATTAGGTTTCACTCCATCGATTCCCTTCTATTTTTGACAACAGAAAAAATATTAATCTTTTTGCTGAAAAGAGACGTGAATGTGGATTCAGGCAATTAGAAGAGCAGATTTAAGTACTGGGGGTCTTTTTTTGACCCTTCGCAAAATGAATTCATGTTTGTATTTGCATATACCAATGTCCAGTTATAGCTTCCTCTGTACAGTTGAAATATTAGAATGTGACCATAAATGCGAATGCTGCGTTTGCGAATGGTCAAGAATAGCACCCCAGATGAGTTGAAATCAGCAACAGTATATTCAAAACATTCTGTATCTCCTCAGAATCACAATTATAATCTCTTTAAATTACCATTGTTGTTTATGGAAATACGATTTGTTTGTCCAGCAGGCTGATTGACAGTTCTCATGTGACATCACATGCCCGCGGTCTATTGAAAACATAAAAAATGGCCTGTCACAAAGTTTTTCATAATAACTTTGAAATTATATTTCATGTTACAAAAAGCCTTTATAATCGTGAAATCTTGCAACCTCTTCATTAAAATTGTTTCTGAAATGTCCTAACCTCACCCAGGAGCTCATTTTAAACTTTTATCAGATTATTCTCGACGCTATTTTGTATACGAGGTCCAAAGAAAAATATGCATCTAGCTTTCTATCGTCATTTGGAATATGAAGCAAAAAGGGTCGGGCGTGTTTATTTTGCTTTCGAAGGGGATTTTACAAATATTTCATTTTACGAATAAGCCTGTGCCTTCAGACCCCTAGCAAAATCGGCGTTGAGAACATCAACCCGATAGTTTTGGTACTGATGAAAAATACAAAAGAAGTTTTGGGATTTGAGAATCGAAATAACTACAACCATTTCTGAATTACCCCATTTCACCAAAAGTAAGATTTCAATGTTGGAGAAATTCTCTATTTACAGTTTTTTTTGGTTGAGAATAACTGCAGAAGATTGTAGGAAAATGATTGAGGCCAACGTTTTTTTCAAGCTTAACATTCATTTTGGTTTCTTCGAAAAGTATTTCGATTTCACCATAAAACGTGGTTTATTCCAAGTTTGTCAATGCCTGATTCACCAACCGCAGAACCCCATCAGAACAAAATATCAGAGATGAATTTCAACAATCTATAATTTTGTATAGAAGCAAATGGATCACATTTTCAACTCTTGTTGAAATAGAGTTTCAATAAACCAATTAGGCAAGTTTTTCAATTTTTTCACATAGCACCGTTACAAATAACGCACATTGAAACCTGCCATTTATTGTAAATGTTTTGATTCCCAAAACCCAAAACTTCTAATGTTTTTAATCCGAAATCATTGGGTTGATGTCTCGGTTTTTTCTTAATGCTGTTTTCGCCTGAATGCAATTTCCATGTAAAGGGTATCATTAGAAAGACAATTCTGTGCCTTTCACATAATGTATCACTAGACCCTACTTTCCATTTGGAATTTTAGAGTTGTCACACTTCCTCGCTAGGGGGTTGAATGCATTGAAGAATATGTCCCAAAATGTGTCCCCCTCACAATCAAATTCTACGTGTGTGAGCATTTTTGCTTTGAATAAAAAATAAAAGAGAAAAACAAGGTGCATACTTTTTGTCGGACCAGTCTGTATTGCTATACGTTGTTCTGATCATTTGATTATTTCTGAGTTGAAAAACTAAAGAAAAATTGTCGAAAAAAGGGATTTTTTTTGTATTGTCTTCCTAGAAAGTCTTATTCAACTCTGTTATACAGCATTCACTTTGATATTTTCTAGCGATTTCAACAACAAAAAACAGACGATCAAGGTATTCGTGGTTCAATAGTTT